>LGRX02015739.1:34752-56482 GCA_001247695.2 Cymbomonas tetramitiformis | reverse complement strand
CACAGGGAGAGCTCGCCGTCACAAGGGGGAGAGCGTAACGGCATCGAGGGAAGAATATGTCGTTAGCGGGCGAGAGCGTAGCATCAAAGAGGGACAGCGTAATGGCAGAAGCGGAGAGAGCGTTACGGCAAAGGGGTTGAGCGTAGCCTCAGAGGCGGAGAGCGTGACGTCAAATGGGGAGAGCGTAATGGCGTAAGGGGGAGAGTGTGGTGTAAGCGGGGTAGGGCGTGCCTTCGGCGGGGAGAGAATGACCTCGGCAGGTGAAGGGGAGCGTAATGCAACAGAGTAGGAGTGCATGCCGAGTTACAAAGGGGGCGCCATGTGCTTGTGCAACCTTTCCCCTTCAGGAAAAGCGCAACTGGAGATCTGGGCGGCGCTTTCATCTCTCCTGTAGAGGTGCTGGGAGCATAGCCAAAGATGGCCGAGAAAGCTAAGCACTCTATGCAGGCTTCGAGTGGTCGCACCTGCGCCGTACCCCCAAAAGCTGCGAGCCAGTGGCCTGGCGCGAGCTTGCTCACGAGCTGCTGCTGATCTTGATAGTTGACACGACCGAGCTTAGCGATACCTTCGAGGCTCTTCGCCGCCTGCGAGACGACATAAGGAAGTCAAGCGATTCAACGGACCCGAAGAGAAGTCGGTGGTTTGGACTGGATCAGGGGAGTTGAAGCCTAAGGTGGAAAGCTGAAGACAGAACTCGGCCGCCGGAGAAAGGGGCGCTTTCAGCTTTCCTTTTAGACACACAGAACTGCAGAATGTTTGCAGGTGGGATATGCTGGATGACGCGACAAGCCGTCTGGCCTCAAGAGGCGAATCTGAAAGAGGTTTTGCAGCCCCTCTCAGTGAGATCAGAACTTATGCGCGTACTTACCTGCTCCCAAGAGGCCGCAGCTCGCTGACAGTCATCACTGCCGTCGTGGTAAATCTGCAAGAAGCAGGCAGCCCTCAGCGATGAGCTCTTTAGAATACGTCTTAAAAACAGGCACAGCAACTCGTTTGCCTCAAACTTTCCACGGAGGCCTGCTCGGTCAAGATGGTATCAAGAGGGTGCATCACTGTCGCAGCAGTAAGCCCCTTATGCTGTGTCCAGTCAGTGAGCATGCGATGGAGTTGACAGGCGAACTTAACAAGTGCACATCACAGATCCCGCACCTGAACGAGCCACGCTTCCTTGCCCTGCATAACGAGCTTGTCGAAGTTGCGCCCGTTCAAAATCGAGGTGGAGGACTGAATCGGGTCAGGTGGAGGCTGGTAGAAGTTGCCGAAACCGAACGGGCCGCCTCCCCGGAAGAAGGCATCACCGGTATCCCAGGAAGCTCCAGGATGACGTTGGCGCTGGCCAAATGGGCTTCCGCCTCGTGGTCCGCGTGGCGCCTTCACAAAGCGTCCCACTCGCGCAAACCCTCAAAGGCCACTCGAAGCATCCCCTTACGTTGTCCGATCAGAAGTTGAGAAAGCGATCTCGAGCACCGCACCGAGGTGTATATGGGTAAAAACGGATTCGCAGGCAGACCTACAGCGTTATTTCAACCCCACATGCGCAGTGACGGAAAGCCACCCCGAAGTTGGGGAGTGCCTGGATACCGTATTGAGACTCTGGAGTTGGCGAAATCCACCTCACTCATGCAAGAAACCCGTTGAAGCGAAACGCGACTAACCGTGGGTGCCACGGGGCGAGAATCACTAAGGTCGCCGAAAAACTATCTTGTTACGTTCCGGTTGTTTCAAGGGAATGTAAAAAGAGGTGATAGGTCGCTCTTCAATTTGAAGCAGGGGTGGCAAGGCACCTCTCGGGGGTCTGAGAAGCCGGTATGGTCGTAGTTGCGCCTCTTTTCTGGGTCAGACAGCACTTCATAGGCCTGCTGAACCTCTACGAACTTGTCTTTCGCCTTGTCATCGGGATTCTTGTCCGGGTGATATTTCAGGGCCATCTTCTTGTGAGCTTTCTTTATTTGATCGTCGGTAGCATCCCGCGACACTCCAAGTACATTGTACGGGTCTTTTTCTGCGAAAACTAGCTGCAGAAGTAGCACTGCAAAAGTCAACAAGGAAAGTATCCTCGGACGCGGCATGATTCTGTGGGAACAGGAGAAAGCGAGTGCGGCACGGCGTTACGGTGGAACTTTGCGCTATGCAACCAGGGAATATTCGACGAAGCTGCTGCCTGACCCAACACTGACGGCGTAACCTCCCACGTATCAAAGCGGAATTATATTTTAATTTGACCTGGTGTAATGCGTGCTTGCGAACTTCACCTAAAGCGGTGCAACCCAGACAAGTCGGTTTCTGAAATTTCGAACTGAGACCTTCAACGCGAAAAGCTTCAGCTAAACGAAATGCAGACTGTAATAATCAGGTGATGCAAACTTGGAAATATGCAGATGTGCGCAATCGCAATGGCCAAGGAGGGTATGTTGCTTGGAGCTCCACCAATTCCGCGGTGAACTTTTCGAACTTGCTGCTGCTCTCAAATCGTGTTTGCATTATGCGTTGGAACATCTACATCACATCATGATGGAAAAAAGCAGAATCCTGGCGTGGGGACGTGCGTGAGCACTCGAGACGAGTGCCTGGACGTCGAGACCTCTCGCGTCGGTGTGACACTCGTGTAGTCGTGTTTTAAAAAAACTACTCGTGAAAAAAGAAAAAAAAAAGAAAAAGAAAAAAGAAAAAACCACGCCCGTCGGGCGTATGAAACTACTCGTGTCACTTGACGTGTCACGCGCCAGCGGCATCGCCAGCGCCAGCGCCAGCGCCATCGCCAATAGATTTCTTAACACCTCAAAGACGAAGTCCCTTTTGCAGTATCGAATATCAGCTTTTATGCGGTATCAGGCATAACTTGATCATACGACCTTGAATGATGGCATATGAAGTATCTATGTTTAGTAGACTCAAATTGCGACCTAGTGGTATGTCGCACATGCCCCTTACATCCCATATACCACCCCGCGTTGCGTGCGCTCAAAGTACAGAGATTTCTCTGTAAACTGTCAACTTTAGGACTCGTATCCGTCCTGAGCAAGTATCTGACATCCCGCGAGGTAGCAAATGCGTTCAATTGACATATGACGAGTATTGGAATGATATCCATGCGCTTTACGTCCTCAGATCATCATATTTCGTCCGGGAAATCCGCCGCAAAGTGCAGAGATTTCTCTGTAAACTGCTAATTTTAGGACTACCCCGCATGCATTATGCGATGCGATGTAGCTTTATAATGCATGCATATAGGAAGATTAGGCGATGCTTTCCAATTTATGCGAAATATAAGGTAATTTGGACAAGTTTATCGCAAGTTACGCATGTTTTAGCATCATGTTCGTGCCAGCGGCTTTCGAATATCAGCTTTGCAGTATGGGGACTTCGTCTTTGAGGTGTTAACGCCGCCTATATGTTTGACCATGCATATATGAAGCATTTGCACGAGTTTACGTCTGCAAATGCATCATGTATTGTTCGCAGGATTGTTGGTAACAAGTAGGTACCGACAATCTTGGGATCAAGTGGCCCAATCTCGACCTTCTAAGATGTGATGCGACTTGGGGCTTTCCGCCACTTCACTACTTTTGCGAAAAAGTGATTTTCGATTGATTATCGCTATCCGTGAGAGATCCGCTGGGAGACAAGTAAAAATTAAGATGTCTTTGTGATGCTGAGAGTCTTGCGCATCCGCTGCGCTAATCCGAGGTTACCCGACGCCGAGTTGGGGTATAGCGGATGCCCGATTGAGCGTTCCAAGGCGTCAAAGCGCCAACATCATGCGCACCCTGAAGATTTCTTCAGTACATAACATATGATATGGCCTGAGACATCTGAAGGTATCAGTATGCTTCCTAAGAAGCGTACTAATACATACAAACTAGAGAGTTTCCAGCAAGTTTTGAACAGTGTTCTGAACACCAAATCCAACGATCCAACAGGGTCATCATCCACGCTGGAATCGTGACGGACACGTCAACGTGACGTCACCTCTCGAGTGTTCAGAACAGTGTTCAGAACAGAAATTTCTGATCACCTAACACTGACGAGGTGATCGGAAACTTTCGTTCTGAACACTGTTCTGAACACGCTCCGGCGAGGAATTATGACACAGGTTCGCGAATTTTATTATGACACAGTTTTCGATGTACACGCGAGCGATTTTTGTACAGGCAAGCGATTTCTGTCATTTGTTGTCCATGTCATCCTGTTCGATTTGGTGTTCAGAACACTGTTCGAACTCCTTGCTGGAAACTCTCTACTTACTGCGTTAAGAAATATTAACTCGTCACTTCGGAATAACTTTATACAGTCAATCGAAAACCCTGAATTCCTGAATCGATCGGCCGTTGCGGAAAATTGGTCGTGAATTGCAGAGCTCCGTTTGTACAGTACTGACGCATTTTAAACACCGGGGTAAAACACCGTGCAAGGGACAAACCACCTCAGTGCATTGTATTGGCAGTGTTAGTTGTTCAGATTTGGACTCAAGGATCCAATCCAACTAGCGCTTAGAATACCGCAAGATCTTAATTTGTGTATTATCGAAAGTGGCAGGCCAATAATTTTAGGCAGGTGTGCGTATACAGAACATAATTACACGAGTGCGCACTGCAGGTTGTTGATACTATAACTTATAGAGTGGCCGCGGCATACGCTCTTCAGAAGCTATACTTTATGGTTTGTCACATCTGTAGGCCCACAGTGACTGAGGTATATGCTGCCTTACACACGCTCTTTCCCTGGGAGTTCCCCCAAGGAAACAAAATGCTCATTGTGACAACAGACTTAGACAATGACGTAGGCATCAACCTGAACCACCACATAGAAAGGACAGTGTAGCAGTGCCCATGCACAGACATGGTGCCAGTGCACGCGTGGAAGTAAACACGGGGCACGCGTGGTACCTTGTAACTGTGTACACACCCCGCATCACCAAGTGCCAGAGGTGTCGGGCCTATGTGAGCCCCGGAAGAACCCGTCCCTCAGATGTGGCAGTAAAGACAGTCTGTCTCCACTTGGAGGGTCCGTGTGTCGTGTATTCTGAAATCCTTTCGCAGGCATTATCAGAAGTGCATAAAGGAGGAAGCCCCCTAATTCTCGGTGGACCTTATTTACGAGGTTCGTTTTGCTGGAGGCGTAGCGTAGGCTTATAACACGTGAGCGAGAAGGAATATCAGGGAGGCATATAAAAGGAGGAAGGTCTCCTGCCAGGTCTGGCCGGCGGCGAAGTGAAGGCATAAGAATACGAAGGTCTAAACTCTGCAATATTTGAAAGCTAAAATCTACAGAAGGGTAATCGGCAACAGGGAAAGAATATGGAGATCCGCAAGCATGCATAATGCAGCCGAAGAAGAATACAACCTTTCCGAAAGAATGAGACCATCGCCAAACGTCGGGTCCAGACAACAAAAAACGTATTAGCTGAAGGAAATGCGCAACCTGTCACAGAGCGGTAAGATGCGCAGGCATAAGCAACGCGCCCTCTCCTCTTGCGGGAAATAGTAGGGTTACCTTCGATATCGCATGAAAGTGGTTTTGCTAGTAAAGTGCTAAGGAATATATTTATGGTTTACAATTGAATAGTTATACAACTATCAATCTATGGGGTGATGATGAGAGCTTTTTTAAGCAGGTTCTCAACGGTCTGGCTGGGCTGGGCACCCTTTTCCAACCAGTCCTTAATGGCGGGCGCGTCAAGCTGTGTCTCCTTCTTAAGAGGGTTATACCACCCCAAGTTCTGCAAAGGAGAAATATGAATCTTTAGTGCAAAAATTTGAAGACGGCGCGCGCACGGTGTAGGCATATCTCTTAAGCAGATGGAGCAGTGTCCGACCCATAAAGTACTCTTACCTGCAGGGGACGGCCGTCGCGGCGTTTTCGGCTGTCAATGGCAACAATACGGTAGAAAGGAGACTTGTTTCTTCCCATGCGCGTGAAGCGAATCTGGTTTTAAAAACAGAAGCGGCCACGTGATTTTAGTTTAGAGTGGTCGACACCGTATAGCAAGGAAAATGCGTCAACGAGGAGAACTGACCTTCACGACAGCTGTGACGGTGGTGTCGACTTTCTGTGCTTTGAAAGGGGCCTGTGTGGCGTCCCAGGCGAAACGTTAGACCCAGCAATTGCTGTTTTGCATTACAATGCAGAGGGCTCAAAGAAAGTTTACGAACTCTGTGAGAAAGTGCACAGCATGGGCAGGAAGGCACGCACAGATGCACGGAGGTTTGCATTTGATGATACGCTGGTGCTAAAACCAACTGCACCCTTAGGAGTAACGAACGAAGAAGTCAACATTTGAGACATTTTAAAACAGACAGGTACTACGAAGTTCAGGTAGGTTGGCTGATGTTTCTGACTTCGTTTGTGAAAGGGATAAGGTGCGGAAGGTCGAAAGGTTTTGGCGCACAGCCAAGTGCAGCCGCATACAGCCGACCCCGAGGCTGTCGACGTTTGCCCATCGTCTCTTGATCGGCCCTCCGTGCCCAGTGGAGTTTTATCCTGCGATCCATGTGGCGATCGAGTTTGCTGACACTGGCCACGTGTAACAGGACGTCACTTCCACCCTGCGCCCGGCGTGCCGTTCAGTGGAGAGCTGGAGTCCTCGGAGCGTGGATTTCTCCCCAAATCCGAGTGTCGATGTCGCTATCGGCTACGATCCAAATTCCAAAATGCCCACGCGATCTTTTAATTTTCTTTCGTTTGGGGATAATTGATGGATTTCCATATGGTAATAAGTGTCCCTTACTTTTTTGACGGGAAATATTCATATGATGTGGAAACCCCCCCAAGGGCCCCAAATATCGTATCTGACCAAAATGGGAGCTTTTTGACGTCCAAAATACACAAAATTTCCATGCGATGGCCCATGATACCGAATCGCCCGTGTCGCGCCCCAACGCCGCACCCTCAAAACAGTGGTAATAAGTGTTCCCCCGCCATAGTGTAGAGGTATTCCGTATCAAATCATGGAAACAGCCCGTGACACAAACGCAACTCGCAAATTCTAGGCTCTGTGACTGTACTGTAGTTGCGCGAAATCTAGTACCTAGAGCCTACTGTATCTGAAGCTTGGAGTTTCGTTTTTCTCTTCACGATCAGGCATACAATACAGAGTATATGCAGAAAACCCGAGAGCTCCACATCCAGGCATACATCGCACGCTAGACGAGAGGTAACCCTTAAAATACGAGAAAGAAACGTCAAAGCAACTTAGTTTCGAGCAGTTGTTATAGAAACCTGCTGTCCTTCCGCTCGTGATCTCCGAGAAAGCCAGGCACGTCCAAATCGGTACCGACCATCTGAAGCAACGCCGGGCACGCAAATTCCCGTTCGCTTAAGTGGCCCATACTGAAGCAGCTGCTGAAATCAAATTCCTGGTATGATATTATTGCCAATGGTTACGATCTTGTCAAGAAGACCTGGTTAAACAGTGTCACGATCCGAAGGCATACGTGGGCCAAAATCTGGAGCAGGCGCCGCTTATTTTTAGCCGCGATTCTGGTACTCAAACTTCAGGAATCATCTTTTTGCAACTGCATGTAAGACGAACCGTGACACATATTGCTCTGTGGTATGCAGTGCAATGACTTGGGCACTTTTTCAGCTCGACTTTAGAACTGAAATGCTCGTTCAACACAGGGTATGCTTATAATAAACACGTTTATGAATATAGAGTGAAGCATCGCTTGCCCTGCTGAAGGTAAACTTAAAACGCCCAATCTACTTGGCATTGTCGCTTCAAACAAATTCGCAAATAGGTTTTACCCTTATCTGCTGAGGGACGGTGGACTGCAGACTCAGTAGGACGTTGTCTGGGCTTGTCTGTTAGTTCGGTGGCCGTGTGTCTGACCTTCGAATGGGATTTTCGTGAGCAGGATAAGTTGACAGTGAAGCTGCAAGTGCCTGCCAGTGACTAGCTGGTTCCTTCTATGGTTGAATTTTGTCGCAGCCGCAGTGGCAAGCAGTGGCAAACAGTGGTACTTGGGGTGCTGCTGACAGCGCTTCTTACTTTGGTCGGTGTGCTGTTGCAAGAGGAAGGCGACCAGACCAGTTACCCCGCCTCTTCGAATGCCGTAGGTATTTCATACCTTCTTGCCAGAAAACTCCTTCTCAACAGGGCTTTAACACAGCAGGGATCGCATACGGCATTTCATTTCTTAACGGGAATCAAGCTGTGTGTGTGTGTGTGAAACGCAGATATGTGTGTGTGTGTGTGTGAAACGCAGCTTCGATCTCCTCGAAGGATGCTGCATTCGCCAGCGAGGACGAAACAATACCATCCGTGGCATGGTCTGCAGTGGGAAGCAGCACTCCACCCAACGGAAACGTGACTCGCTTCCTAGTTGTCAAGCCCGAGTGCCGAATGTCCCCTGTAACCTTGGAATACACTATCAACAGACTACGCAACTCGACAGTGTCCATGGTGCCTCTTCTTTAGCTTCCCTCCACAAAGATTCTGCTGCTGATGAAATCCCTTTGTAGCTATTTGGTTTCGCATTGACTGAAATTCGGGTTTAAGAGATCTCAATACGTGCGCCAACTTTCGAACTCGATTCGCGTTAAACAGTTCACTGGTGTGCATCCTTATAAACCGAAGGCGAGAGCTTTTCATTATGAAACCTTCGACCGATTGGATATGTGACGGACGTCACCGAAACCTAGTGGATCAAGTCGGAAGTGTCGCCCGAAACGAATTGATATGGTAAATATCTAGCACAGATCGCCGCTGATCTACCATAAAAGATTAAAGGCTTGTGCATATTACTCGAAGCGCTCGGTTAGGTTTCAACTTACACTCAGCACCGCAACATGGTCTGAGAATTAGCAAGCTCTCTTGACACAGCAACGTGTTGGCAAAGAGGGCTGCTGTTTGCTTCTGAGCAGTCATTCACTCAGTCCTTTTATCATGGGCTTTGACGCAGTCACCTTACCCGCACTTGCATGTGGTGGATGTCTTTGAGCCCGGCTACTACTCCAATTGCATCCTGCACTACATGCCCCCAGATAATCTGCCCGCGACGGAAGATGTCTATTCCAAGATAAACAAGAATCAACCCAGGTTGCGTCACCCTCAGTCATAAGACCCTAAGACGCTACAATCTAAGTCATAAGACCCTAAGACGCTACAATCTCAGTCATGAGACCCTAAGATGCTACAACCTCCGTCATAAGGCCCTGAGATGCTACAACCTCAGTCATAAGACCCTAAGATGCTACAACCTCAGTCATAAGACCCTAAGATGCTACAACCTCTGCCATAAGACCCTAAGATGCTACAACCTCAGTCATAAGACCCTAAGATGCTACAACCTCAGTCATAAGACCCTAAGGTGCTACAACCTCAGTCAAAAGACCTGAACTTGCTTAACGTTGGAAGGGAGAAGGAATGTTGTGATGAGACCTAGAATCTGCCTACTATTGCAGTCCTCATCTCCGTTGAAGTTTTGACAGGTGGCAGTCTCACTGCTCCTATGCCCAACCGGCCCTGCTGCGCGGAGATAACACCTGCTCCTATGCCCAACCGGCACTGCTGCGCGGAGATAACACCTGCTCCTATGCCCAACCGGCACTGCTGCGCGGAGATAACACCTGTTTTTATTGCAACTGCACTGCTGCAAAGATTGGATACTTGTTCACAGTTTCCAGCAGGCAACTGGCCCTCCTGCGAGGCACTGGTACACCCTATCTTTAGGTATATCTGCGTTGACATATATCAAGTCAAGCATTCTTGCACTTTTAATTTTCGCCTTCCTTTGCTTACGTTCCGATGATTTCTGAAAGGTGAGTTGGTGTCTTGTTCGAGAAGGTATGGGCTCAAGATCGCAGGCCAGCGTGGCCCAGGTGTGCTCGGCCATCAACGCTCTACTGAAGGCAGCCCCTTCAAGCCCCTCACAGGCGCCATTTTGAAGAACGCTGAACCGACACAATCCGGTGGCGCTGGATTTGTCCACCAGTTTTGGGTGGAGTTTGGGAAGGCATTTGGGAGTGCTGAGCTGCGTGACTTGTTCCTCGACAAGTTTGCTCCCACTCTGAAGACTAGAGGCATTAATCTGGATGTAGTGAAGAAGAACAAAAATGCCTTCTTCGCCTTGGACCTCTCTCGCGATCTTGCAGGGTGCGTGTGGCATCTTCCATCCAGCTGTCCCCTTTGAGCCTAACCCTGCTATATACCCCTTATATCCAGCTACAAATTCCCCACTGTATCGGCTCCTACGCTCGCTTCACTAGCCCCGACGCAGCGCGCCACACAACTGCAAAGATGATCTATGTTTTCGCCTCATCTGGTTTGAGCTCTTCAAAAAACTACTTTACAAGAAGAGGTGCATTTTCCCTACAAGAAGGGCAAGCCGAGTGAGCAGTTGAGACGCATGTAAAGCAGATCCATGAGATGCAAGCGTCACTCGATTCCAGCACGCCGTGTATGCTTAGTGCGTTGCAATGCCCGGGGACAGGTATGCCATCGGCGCACACACGGATTCACGCAGCAAATTGGTGACGACATTGTTCTATCTTCCCCGTGACACACAGCTCGAGTATATGGGCACAATGGTGGTGCAATCGAAATCCGGACGTACTCAACAAGAGAGTGCGCGCATACCTATGAAACTGAAGGACTTGAAGACTGTCAAGACAGCACCCTTTGTGCCCAACGCCATGTTCGCTTTTGCGCCATGCACGAGCTCTTGGCATGCAGTGAGAAAACTCCAGGCAGGACACACAATGACCCGTGACACGATACAAGGATTCATCAAGAGTCCTGTCAAGAAACCGAAGGCCAAGTGCCCTAAACGATGAGACGCGTATTCAAACCGGAACCGGTTTTTCAGATTCTCAGACCGGTGATTCAGGGCTCCATGGCTGCATCCCGTCTTAGTGAAGGGCAGTGGAATCGGCGGGGCAGGGTTGCCTGGCACTAACTAAAATGAAAAAGGCACTATTTAAAAGAAAATGATGGAAGAGGAAGAGCGTTTGGGAATACTTCCCATATGTCTATAGTGCATCCCAGTATTTCTTTGCATTTCTTAAACGATCACGTCGTTGATATACGTCAAGGTATATTTAAAAAATGTATGGCGTGTCCAACCTTCTTACTTTTGGATCGAGATGCATTGGAGTCTTAAGTGGACATTTACGACCACTTAAGATAAACATCGACGCCGCATGTACGGTCGATTCCTCGGGTCCTCCCTTCCTATTTGTAGGTTGATATCGTTAGCATTCTCCGCGAAAGTTTCAGAACTACGCATTAGGTGTAACAGGGGTGCCGTGTGTAAACTCCGTAAGTTTTGTGTTTGAACTCCACGTTGTGTTTTTAGTCCACGTATTTTGTGTTTATACACCACAGTGTCATAAAAATCCGGATTCATCGGTCATTCACGAATTCGCCCAACTAATATTCAACTATCGACGCCACACCAGTTCATTACTTCTTAAGCAACATTCTTACTTCACTAAGGAAATAAATCATCATGGAAATCGAATGCAAATGTTCCGCGTAGAGCGCAAATAACGTCATATTTTCCAAAGTTGCCAATTACCAAGACCGGAGAGTATGTTGTCCGTGAACGACACGTGAACTCTTCCGTGGTATTCCCAAGGGGTCTCACGTAGTCCCTCACAAAGGCAAGCTACCGAAGCCGGCGCAAAGCAATATTCACGGCGAAACGTGTTCACCAAGTTCTCGGTTGGGAGCCCGAATGTATGTACTCGATTGAAGATACAAGTACGAAGCGAACGGCTATTTTATGTGATATATTGCTATTGAAGGTTACTGTCGAATATCGCCAAAAACCATTGTACTGTTTTAGGATGTTCCTTATTGACCACAACAAGCAAGGTAGTTTTTGTTATGCTCCGCAAGAGATATGCTTGCGGTCCGAGTTCAGTGACAACTTAGTCATCTACTAGAACCTGTGCTTTAAGTGTGCGAGGCACACCGTTTACGACCTTGGGATTTTAAAGTTTACTTAGAGTACCACTTGTGGGGGCACGTCGTCAAGACAATTTCAAATGCTAATATGCAATGTGTAATGTGCTTGCTATGCTGTTCTAGATTCTTACCGGTGGCCACATCCTAGCCGACATTTCTAACTACTCACTGTCATACATCTTGAACCACGAAATCGAGTATGTCACTCCTCGCATGTCGGGAGTGTGCGCCGTATGGCGTGCCCTGGCATCGCATTTGATCACCGCGGATGGCTCACTGTCACTCCGACTTCCGAAAAATGAGCGGGTCATCGATGTCACCCGCGTCTGCGCCATCGAAGATCGCCTTCACCCCGGTGAAAGTACCAAGCATGGTCCAGTATTGGAACTGAACGTCACGCTGATCCACGTGCCAATCTACCTCGCCGCTCCCTGGCCTCTTGCGCGAGACATACATACAATACCCCCCTTTCATATTCTCTGGGTCTATCAAGTCTAGGGCTATTCCCCCGAGGATCCACATGCAGTGCTTACATTATTGATTTTGATTGTCAAAATCCGTAAAAATAAAGAACAAGGATCGAAATGTTTTCGGTGTGGTGCATTAAATAGTTTTGGAAGTTAAGCTTTATTTTTTTCATCACAGGCATTCTACGGTCAATTATCGATTACGCGATCCGCAAGCGACAGCGCCGTGGAGATTTCGAGAGTCCTTCCTTACAATTTGAGCGGGCCCAATCCGAGTCTTGCGGAGGACCAATCGAGATCTTGTATTCGTCAGGGACGGAACTTTGTCGCAGCATTCTCGCGTTAGCCGTAAGATTTACGAGGCTGTTACGCTTCAACGTCGAGACAACCGATGGATTCTAACTCACATGATGACGCACTGTCATCCGAGCAGCCTATCTTGGAGCAACCCCGAATATTGCGCGGAATTTACTCGGGAGGAAACGGGTGAAGGGAAATCTACAGTGTGCAGCCACAGCCCAATACAGGGATATATCGCATGACTGCGTCGGTTGACCATGATAATGATTAGGTTAAACACGGCCAGTGTCGGCTTTTACAGAATCGTGTCCGTTTTTGCAAAATCTGTCCGTTTTTGCAGTTCTTAACAGTGTCAACAACAAATATACACTCCGTCCAAAGACAAATTCGAGCATAACACAAAGCATTTCACACGCACACGCATTCACGCATACACGGTACAATAATATCATCGATATGTGCATAATTCAAATTATGTACTTCTATGATATGAGATACGTGTCTTTGTATGTTCCATGTTACATGCGCTCCTACCGAGAGACCTTGTATCGCTAGCATCTATGAAGCATCATTCCTCAAAGCAACCTCAAGAGCATCTCCACCATCACTAGGAGCGCTTTCTGGTGCTTCCTGCTTGCGTTCGGCGTAAGCTTTTTTCATTGCTGGCTTAGCACTTAGTTGCACACCAGTCTTTGCGAAGAGATCTTGGCCTTTGCGCTTCTCTTTCACACACACAATCCAGCGCATGCCTTGAACACCCTCGAGCTCGTAAATGAGCTTGTCTTCTTGCTTTTTCGCCCACCACATTCGTCGAAGTGGATAGGCACGGTCAGCAAGCCACATGTCTGGCACCAAAAACGCGCAGAAATCCTTGCAGTGTTCTGCGAAGTACATGATAGCCGCGTCACTCATTCCACTTGTAGGCGGTGCACAAATGACGTTTTGACCCAACACTTTCCAGTTGTCGTGCACACGAAAGATGTTCATAGGGACCCAGCCCTTCACATTTTTTGCTTTCGACTTAGTGTCACTATCCACTGAAATAAACTTGAATTCGGCCTTTCCGAAACGACTTTCTAAAACTGGTTTCAAGTTTAGATTTATCTCGGAACCCGCGGCAAACAAGTCGACAAATGTTCGGCTTTTGATCTTCTTTTCGTGCATAAAGTTCGTCGGATTAAAGCTGTCTACGAGTAAAGCCACTTGTTCTTTTGGAACAACAGTGCGCTTTACTCGTACCTCTTTATCCGCGTGAACATCATCAAATATTTTCCGTGTCCATTCTTTGTTTATTGGCTTGATGGCGGGGAGGTATTCAACTTCCACGCACTCATGAAAGGCGGATGGGCTATTCATGAAACTCGCTTCATGAGAATCACGAGTCCGTCGTTGGGATCGCTGTGACGTTTGCAAAGCCATCATCTCAGCGTCATTCAAGTTTTCGTGCTTAAACTTGCGCTTAGGCACATCGTGCGTATCGCGGTTGGAAAGTTGCAAGTTGAAAAAACACACACCACTGTTAAGAACTGCAAAAACGGACAGGAATTGCAAAAACGGACACGATTCTGTAAAAGCCGACACTGGCCGTGTTTAACCTAATCATTATGCCATGACACCATTCGGGTGTCATCGTCATCGTCATAGATTATGGGGTGAGGAGCGATTTTGGCCGTAGCAAATGTTTTGATCGGACTGCCACAATGTGCCACGTATTCATCCGCGTTGAATATCGGGAAACGGCAGATCCCAAATCTAAATTATATGCAATTATGTCATAAATAATTCAGAATACCCGGCGCGTTACGGGTTACAGCAGTGTGAATTGTATGAACCACTTTCGTGCACCACTTTCGAGAGGTGGCCTCACCAAAGTGGTTCACAGGTCCTGAGCGCAACCTGTTCGAGTGGCCTCACTCACGTCTTCCCGCGGTGTCATACGAGGGTGCTATTGGAGAGCCATCGAGAGAGTATCGATCTCCACTGCACGATGTCTGTCGCAAAAGATCTCCGGTTGTAGAATGCATTACTAGGTCGAAACCATCCAGATACAGCCGTCGATATTTCACGAAATGTCCGAGGGTGCTATTGAGATTTTCTTCGAGAAAGACGTTGCGGAAGTGACGGGCAATGTCGCGACATTCCGCGGAATCCACAACTGACCGTAGAATGCCTGTGATGCACACGAGTTGCCTTCAATAATTGAAAATTTTATCTTTGCATTGTTTCTACTGGAATGCCGGCAGAAGTTAATTAAATAGGATTATTTCGTTAGATGCCCACTTAGGGCCGCACCGACGGGTCATATGATTGTAAGATTCATGTTATGGAAGTTATATCGTGCCGTTATATGCTATGGGGATACTATCCATACTTACCGACTTGTCCATCATGCTGCAAGTGTCTGCACTCCTACACTCACTCATTGTCGCTCGACGGGCTAGCATGAGTTTCTCACCTAATGTCAATCAAAGCATTACATACCGATGCACCAACATAGGTACATATATACATCGACACCGGATCTGAAAACAAAAGCAGCTAGCCCACTACTCGGCTCGTTTCTTTGCCTTCGTAATTTGGCGCAACTGCTCAACTACAGTGGGGCACACGACTTCGGGAATCCCTTCTTTCTCCTCTTCGGTATCGGGCTCCCATACATACACAATCTGATCTAAATCGAAATCGCATGGCATGAGCGTGGGCCTGCGGCCTGCACCTGCAGTCAGTAGTTCCGGCAGGTGGTGGGAGACTTACGATGAAAAGTTCAGGGTCTGAACGTCACGGCAGAAATCATACAACCATCACAAGATTTTCTCTTTGAAATATATAAATCTACTTTCTAGTGGAGCGACCCTGAACATTTCGCCTTTCGGCCGCGCTTTGGCGGGTGTTAAATAACGCCTTGGGGACGTGTTAAAACACAGCCTAGTGGGCGCATGGTGTGATTCTAGCGCAGTATTTTATTTTATTTGGTCTCTATATTTCGTTTCAGTATGTCCACGCCATGTTGTGGGCCGTTATTGAAGAGATCCACGCCCGCGCTTGGAACGCTTTTTGGCTTTGGGAAGTTTCGACGACATGGCGCTCTTCGATTTTCTTATTATAGTAGAATAGTCATTTATTCCCAATATATTATATGGTAACATGACATCACATGACACCCTGACACTGACGCGTCATAGCACTTCGTTTTCATCGTTGCGGTTATTTTCGTGGGAAAACCGAACTAATTGTTAACCAGATCCAACGTTGGCCGTCAGCAAGCTAAGACAACCACGTACTCACGCGATACGCAATCTCGCCACGTAGGATTTACGGAAAATTTTAACGCATACAATGTTTTTACTTCAAAAAATGTTTGCCACTCGGTCAAGCTTCACAGACGGTGCGTTGAGCTGCTCTATGGCTCACTACCCCCTTCTCACTGGTTTCACCTGTTCAAGTTGTGTATATTCGCGAGTCGCTAGAGAGTGAACGGATGCGGAAAGTGCTCGAAAGTTATTCGGAAATTTGTATGTTGATGGGTTTTAAAAAACTTCTTCGCCTTAGAATTTACTTCACGTCTCTCACTTTTTCCCCTTTCGGTGTGGCAGGTCCTTCAAGCCTCAACACCCTCTTCCGGCTAAATTTACCCACCCCACAGTATGGCTCAGTTTTGCTTGCAATGCGTTCTTGACATGAGGTCAAGTAGCCACGCGACGTTTCCCGCTGCCAGTAGGATATGTTTTCAGTGCCGTGGGCCCGTGCTATCGCAGGACTCCCTCGTTGACACTCGCTGTTTTTTTATAGATGCTTCCCGAGATGCCTTCGCTAGCTTAGCTCGTAGCAAGCCGCGCGCAGGTTGCACGGCTACAGTGCCGAATTTTCAATTGAGGATTTTTGAGGAGGTTATTTTACCTCGAGGCCGAGTTTGCAAGCGCACGAATACACGTGAAGGGCAAACAATATCAGTCCGCGTTACTCGTCAGGAACACTTGAGTAAGATTTACGAGTTTGAGAAGTATTTTCCCACGGAAGGTTTAGGGTCTGTAATAAGTAAGGGTCCGTGCCTCTGGGGAGTTGGCAGGCATCACGGTCCCGGCGACTTTTAAACACAAAATAACAGCACACGGAAGTCATAGTATGATAGTTACATACCAGAGGCTAGTTTTCAATCTACAAGGCTGTCTCAACTTTCCAGTTGCATTCCCCAAAACCGCAGAGCTATGGGGTAAACCCGAGACGTTTGTGCCAGAAGCGTATATCAAAAAGACCTGGGCCGCTCTTCCGAGACAGTTCTCTGAGAAGGGGCTGCGTGTCAGCCCCAGAATGATGCTGGATAACGGGGCGGCTTTATTGCAAGAGGCTGAGCGTATCGCCAGTGATAACGTGTGGGAGGGCTTCTGTCGAGAGGATAGCATGATGCTGGCAGAGCTAGCCGCGAAGTGGAAAATACCGCGCAGTGACGAAGCCCCTCGCCGGAGCAATCGCTTACAAGGTAGGCGCGGCTTGTTCCTCTGCCTCGTTCGCTTCCTTCGCTCTCTGGAAAATCTTCTGTCGCTCATGCCGACTGATATTCCTATGCTTGAATTGCGTAGATCTGGCAACCAACCTTGCCGCAACTTCTTTTTCATAGTTTGTGCTGCAACACCCTTCAGCCCGCTTCCTTTTTTATTGCTGTGTCTCCGTGCATTGAGCTTTCTTCGACTGTGCAGGTGTTCCAGTCCCTGCATGCTGTAGTCGAGAAGGTCCCCATGAAGAGGAACTTGAGTAGGGATATGGTGGTACGCCACGTGGGCGTACAGTTGAACGTCGACGGCCGCGCCATGCGCCACAGTTGCTTCTATGTATGCCTTCGCCTTCCTCCTGATAGCGTCGGCCTTGTTCACACGTGCCTGTGGTGTATCTGGTAGCGGGAGGCGTGTGGTCATCTCCATGTACACGTCTTTCAAGGTGTCCCATACCTTTAGGGCCTTGTGGAAAAGATCATCATCCTCAGTCAGCACCACAAGCAGCATACCCCTGTAGTCTTTGATCATGTCATCGCACTCCCTGCCAATTATGTTCGGAACTTTCTCCTCTTTCACTCCTTGCTTGGCCTTTGTTTTCCTCACCCTAATAAAACACCGAATCTTCTCTTGCAGGAATTTGGCTAACCGGTCTGCTTTGTCTTGGGTGTTGCAATGGCATCTGCAGGTATTCTCCAGCGTATGGTGCACCTCACGCAGTGCAAAGTGGAGAAGGTCGATGATACGGTCGATGACTTCTACGTCGGTCATGATAGGCCCCTTCCTGTGCATCACTCCCTTGTGAACACGTTGATAGAGAAGCCGCGCCTTCTCCCCTTTAAATTTGGTCCGACATCCTGGAGCATCTCTTCCGCAGAAGTGAACGTCGACTTCCAGTTCGTGCCTTCAACGTCGGAGCAACATGGGCAAGTCCACGGAAACTCCATGTCAGCATGAGGAAGGTGAGCACCTTCCAGGATACCGAGGTACGTCCGCGCGGTTGGTTCCTCTCCTAGCGGGAAGTCCGTCGTGCAGTGCAAGTTGTCCTTGGTAACATCACAGAAGGAGCAACAATTGTTGTGCGAGCAAGTGGAGAGGCCGAGTTCGGCATTGATCCACTTCATATCCCCTCCTCCTAACGTCTTTACTGTGTATTGTTTATCTTCTAACACTAGCTTGTTCTTCTTCAGGTCTGCAAGCTCCTTGAGGATACGATCCATGGCTGCCCGAATATGAATCGTCGTACGCCTCCTTCCCCTTGAAGACTACTACAGTAAAGGCTCACATATAAGAAACTCCACCTATAAGAAAGCAGCCGCTGGAATTTTCGCGAAATTTTAAGAAAGCACTTAAGAAAGAGCCGCTGGATTTTTCGGCAAAATTGATGTCGATTTAAGAAAAATCACGCTGGAAATTTGTGGCATATGCTCCAAATTATGTATATTTAAGAAAGCGGGTGGCTGGCTTGAGGACCTGTACAATATATCCCGGTTTTGACCATATAAAGTGGAATATTGATTAAATATCATGTCGTCCTAGCTAACCGTACAAACATCAAGGCATGGTATCGATATGCAATATTTGTGTAGAGCGCGGGTGTAGAGCGCGCTTTCTCTAAGGTAGGGGCCATGCATTCTGACTTAAGGAAAGGCCTGACTGAAGGCACAATTGAGCATTCTATGATGGCATGCCTCAACATTGTTAAGTTCTAGACACATTGTATAGTATTATTATTCGGCTTCCTGTGACATGCACTCAAGCCATATTGATATATCGATATATCAATATGTGCACAATATAGTTCACTTATTGTATGGGTTGGGAAAGTCAACTGAGCATGAAAGAAGACACTGTACAGTATTAAGAAAGTGTTTCGCTGCAAGTTTTCGGCCACAACTCGGCCACGTGTCGGGATAAGAAAATCGTACGCTGGGAAACTAATGGTTGAAATCTGATCCCCGATTAAGAAAAATCTGACGCCCTCGGAGCACCCGGATAGCCCAGATTTTGCTTCAAATTAGAAACCGCGAATCGCTACGAATATTTCTGGACCGCTCGATTTAAGAAAGCCAGCCGCTACCCCCACGGCCCGGTTTTCTTATATGTGAGCCTTTACTGTACCAGACTTTGGTTCGTCAGCGGTGAGTTCACAGACCGAAATTCTGCGTCAGTCTTCTCGTCAGACCGTTTTGTAATGTGCTTGAAAGCAATCGTGGTTTGTGTCATACCACGAAATAGATTAGCTCCATCCCCTGCTATCTGAATCTTCACCTCGTCACTGTCGGGTGGGTTGATGGCCACCGTCTCCTTCAGTGCAGCAACGAGTGACACCGTAACACCGTGTCCTCCTGTGAGTTCTTGGGGCTTGGCCGTTTGGAAATAGGTGTTCTCAAGCTCAACCGTGCGGTTCTTACTTGCGTGTGTGCCAAGTGAAGGCATTGGCACGTCCTTTTTCACAAAGGCCGGCTCGTACACGTTAGCATCCTCGTTGTACTCACCTCCAAGCAAGTTGATTAAATCCTGGTAGGGTCTCTCAGGAAGTGCACAGCGGAGCCGAAGAGCCAAGCCGAGCTCGGCAGACCACTTCTTCTCGATGTCCCGAACAAGGGTCTGCTCTACTTTCAATGCTGCTTGTGGCGAAGCCTCAACAGCCGCTGTCAGGTATTTCACATTCTCCTTACGGCTCAGGATGGTTGCCATGGTAACCAGTCCGTCTGTTGCTTTGACAAAGTTATCTTTGATATAGGTCGAGAAGTCCTTGGCCATACGTGCTAGTCGGGAAGTCCTGACGGTGCCTGTCTCGGTTGGCAGAGGGAGGCGCTTGCGAGTGTCTCTGTCAGGCTCACTATCCTCACCCTGTTCTTTTGCTAAATAATAGTTTGCGCGCACACGATATCTTGTTTTCTCGGCCTTTTCAAAAGCTAACTGACTTTGCAACTCTTGTACTTGCTGAGTTAGTTTTGTGACCTGCTCTTCCTTTACCCCTACGATGTTCTGAAGATATTCAACCTTGTTCTGCAACCGTTTTGTTGCAGGTGGTTCCTGTGGGGCAACAGTGGGTGTAGCAGTAGCAATAGCTTCGGGGGCCGTGGTGCCTTGTTCATCAATAGATTTCTTACTTGCAGGCCTATTGCCTTTTTTGAACTTGCCCATGTTGTGTCTTCTGACTGGTAAAGTAAAAAATGAATTATTCCTGCTATTCCCTGACTTAAGTAGTGCCCTCCGCCATTGTCAAAAGTACGGAAATTGCCACGTCATGGGTAGGGATCCTGAGCTGCATAGTCAGCATATCTGATTCTTAATCTTAACTTAATAATCAAAACTGATACACCACATAGATTTGAACTCTTCGTATGCATATGCTCAATCAACTGTGTATTCACCCTCATAATGGTTATGCGCGGGATGCACCCACATGTTTCGAAACAGCAAAAACAGTGTGATAACAATAGAATCCGACAAAACGGACATTACCATTCGAAAGAGCACCATCAAAAATGGTATAGAGCACTTCATAAGGACTATATATACATATTATGGTATTGATAACCATGAAAAACCCTAAGTGCTATGAAACCCTAAGTGTTGGGGTGCCATGTGATTTTTGTAGCTGCGCTTAAACAAACGCGTTTGCACTCGAGCTTTCTCTTCTTTACAAAATCACAGATCGGCAGACCCTTTGCAAGCGGGAAAAACGCTATTCTAACGGCGTTTTGGACTTTACCGGCGTTCTCCTCGCGGAAAATCACCACATGATGATATTTACATCACTTCATTTGGTCAAATTTTCGAAAAGATGGAGGCACACTTGGCAACCCTATCTTTCTTGCGACAGTTTTTTCAGCTTGCAATTCGTTCGTGGCATTAGCTCAAACAGAGCGCCAAACCTGCGGTTTGGAGAACTCGGCTGAAACCCGAGATGCCACACAATAGAAGCTTGTTTTTTCACGCGTTGTACTAACCCTCTCCTTTTCGAAAGATTCGCAGGTTTTCAGACCCTTTAATAGCGGAAACCCCGCTATTCAAAGGACCATTTCGACCTCACGAGCGTTCCCCTCGCAAAAATTCACGTGGAGTAGACCCCATGTTTGTTTGATTTGAGTATCTCTTCGAAAAGATTGGGGAACACTTGGCAACCCTATATTTTTGGCGACAGAACTTTTCAGTTTGCATTGCGATAGTGGCATTAGCTCAAACAGCGCGCCAAACCTGCGGTTTGGAGATCTCGATGAAAACCCGAGATGTCACACACTAAAGGTATGCTTCTATTGCTCTTTTCACTCTCCTTGTTTGTCCGATCTTTCCATTTCTTTAGGCTTTGAGTTCTAGCACCTTGGTTGGATGCCCATAGGTATTGGTGTTCAACCTTACAAGACTCTTCGTGCATAAGGTACGCTTTTAATTGCCTAGTAGGTGTGCTTAAAATGAATGAAGCCCCGAGGATCAAGGGGCCGGCCAGGCGCTCACTCCTGGTTCCCTCGAGGATCAAGGGGCCGGCCAGGCGCTCACTCCTGGTTCCCTCGAGGATCAAGGGGCCGGCCAGGCGCTCACTCCTGGTTCCTCGA
>LGRX02015739.1:0-34263 GCA_001247695.2 Cymbomonas tetramitiformis | reverse complement strand
GTGGGAGGACTGCTCCTCACAAGGCACTGTAACTACTGGTGGGGGTCATATATGGACTGCATATAATGACCAACTGCCTAGGTACTGCTAGGTCAGCTCTTTAGACATAGGACTGCTATGTCTAGACTTACTACATATACTTGCATGTAAGAATTAGGTATTATATTTGACTTTTGCAATGCGGCTGTTTTTACTCTAGAAATCTCAACTGTTTCTTTGTCCTTGGCCATTGCTTATTCACTCAGCTCTCTGAGGTAATCCTAGTCAGCATGGCCAAGTCTCATCAACCTATCATATGCTTGTACTACATTATCATGCAGTATAATGTGCCAGTATTCTACATGTCACATTATTACACAGTACAGTAGTACTGTGTACTCCCATATAAGGGGGGTCTCTTCCTCAACAGGGGTCTCGGGCGCTAATGCTGTAAGGCGCGTATGACACTACTGGCATGTATGACATTGCTGAGTCATCCGCGCATGACACCGTGTGTTGTCCTAGCACAACTCCCCCCCCCTTCAGGTGGGAAGCGTCCTCGCTTGTGCTTAGATGCACAGTCGTTAGGCTGATTCGGAGCCCATGGTGTCCCACTCGCTGTCGTCGGACATCATTGGTGGCGGCGTAGGGCTGTACTCCGGCATCAAGGTCACAGGCTCCTCGTCAGCTTCTTCCAGATTAGCGCAGACTCTTTCATCGTTGAGATCTGTCTCATTTTCATCTCTCCAGAGCAGCTCCGCTAGGTATTCACACACCGCTGCGATTGCCCCCACGGGTTGTTCCACCGGTAGAGAGCTGAATAATTGTTTAAGCAAGGCTGCGGGGGGTGGCAGGACAAAACCTAGTGGTTTTTGTCTAAAATATAGTGAACCTTGTACACTATATCGTCGATCGGGGGTTGACGATATCGTGGACAGTGCCATCGAATCTGAATCTGCTTGATGCCCCTCGACGACATTTTGTACACAAATGACTAGGTGATGTCAGCAAATTAACGAACTTCGTATTGTCAATAATAAGTATGTGTTACGGCGAAGAAAAAGTTCACTTCTGAAAAACCGCACGGAAAAGGAGCATGCCGGCCTACTTCATTTCTCCAGGGTTATCCCTGTGACTACCAGAAAATTTCTTTTTAATGGGGGCCCTCGCTTTATCCCTCTCAGTGTGCTTCGTGCCACAACGTGTGCCACGCAGGCTGTCATCCCTAATATTAATAACACGCGTGACAAGCACTGCGGCAGTCACGCTTTCGAAGCAGCTCTTGCCTTCGGCTTCGCATGTGCTTTTCCGACTGTAGCGAAGTGTCTATCCGAGGACGACGAGGACAGCAGCGGTAGTGGGGGCAGTCAGTCTGCGCGCAGTGAAGAGCCTCGTTCGCCTAAAGGCAAAGCACAGTTCTCGTGCTGGGATGATGTCAAGCGCTTAAAGGACTTGAAAGATGGTGGGCTCATCGACACCCCAGAGTTCAAGAAGTACAAGCTTAAGCTCCTCGACAGTTTGACATCTTTTCCACCGGCGAACGCGAAGTCGGAATCTTCTAAGAAGCGTGCCTCAGACTTATTCGTTGGTGACGAGAATGTTAGGGCAGATGACGCTAGTGAAGAGAGTTTGGAGGAGCAATCTCCCTCTAAGACTCGCTCTAAGAGGAAGGGGTCTCGTAAAACAACCAGACCGGAAGTTCATGAGCCTGCTTGGGAGGACCTCTCCCAACATGATACGCGCGAAAGTGCCAAGCGTGATGGCATTGAGGCTGCCTTGGCTCACCGCTACGTGTATGTCTATGGTGGCCCTAGAGGAGGAGGGGTATTCTTGCGCTGACCATGTTGATTGCCCTTCCAAGGTGCGCACCTGTGGTCCTCGAAAAGGGCAACCGCAATGGCTAGTTCAAGCTTGGGGCGCGCATGCCAGTGAAGAGGTTTCCTTGGACGATGTGAAGGGCATTCCAAGCGTGTTTCGCGACGAAATCGATGCCTTGTTGGAAGGTGGCCTCGCGCCAAAATACGTGTACAACCAGCTTCGCTTGAAGTACAAGAACGACGCCAAGAAGTCAAAACTCGTTCCGGATCGGAAACTGATTGAGAATAGGAAGCGCAGGCACACACGCGTGCGCTTAGGGGATATCAAGTTTGAAAACCCTGCTGACTTGACTGAGTTCACAGCTGCGCATTTGTTGCCAAGCGACAAGGAGGAGGCCTTGAAACTACCCAAGGATCAACTCGTGGTATTGCCTGGAGGAGTGTTTGCGTTGGAGGATGGCCAGGGTTTCACTTTCAGCACATTGGCATTGCTGGAGAACGTCGTGAGGGCGAGGAAGGCTTGGGGGTCTTCCATCCCAGCAAAGACAGATGGAACGTACAAACTCGTGTACAACGGTTGGCCGCTGTTGGCTTATGGCACGCACGACGTGCACTACGACAAGAAAACGAAGCGCATCTCGTATTCTTTCTTCCCTTTCTGTTTCAGCTGCACGAAAAGCGAGTCTGTGCTTTCGTTTTCAACTTTGTTTGATTCTTTCAAAGCAGCGGTAAAGCTTCTGTTCGACTTCGACTTCAAGCCAGGGAATGCGAACTCCGATCGGGCAAACGAGATCAAAAATGCCGTTCAAGTATCCCACCCTGGCGTCAACTGGACCACTTGTTGGCCTCACATTGCACGTAAGCCGTTTTCTGACTTCAAGGGATACATGACAGACAGGAGCGATGAGTGGGCGACGGCTATTCACCAGGACTTCACCATGTTGCACATGTGTCGTTCACAACAGATGTTTGATGCGCTCGTTCCAATCCTGCAGAAAGAGTGGGTACAACACGGTGAGAAGCGGTTTTCAGATTATGCTTTCAAGGAGTATTTGTCTGCTCCGTACAATGTCTGGTTTTACAGTGCAAGTCACATCCCAGGGGCGGACCCGTCCTCTCAGCCCATTGAGAGTTACAACGCGGACACCAAACAGAATAAGCAAATGCATATGCGGGCTCAACTGGATGAGTTTTTGACAACCTCTCTGCCCAACTTGCTGTGGTTAGACTCGGCAGACTTGACAGGGGCCATTCACCGGCATGTGATAGGAGACCTGATACCAGCCGAGCTGATTGAGAAAGCTCTGCGGTATTCAGAGGATGATGTCCTGGAGCATCCTGCGGGCAGTGGACACTTTTTCTTGAATAGCAAAGGGCATCTTGGGCGGAAGGTGAAAGCATGTCACACAGAGATGTATTTGAAGGGAGTGCAAGGTACAGCCAAAGTGGACAATAGGACCACCAGTGAGAAGTTCCAGATGAACTTCATGACTTTGCACAAGGTGTACTATGACCCCAGTTTCGAGTTAGAGGAGGGTGAACCGGCTGGCCTTTGGCGGTGTGACTGTAAAGGCTTCTATCATAGTGTGCTTTGCGCTCATGTGCTGAAAGTTCGTAGCATGAAGGGAGAGTTGTCTCTAGAGGAAGCATCTGCAACACTGCCCAAGAGAAAGCCGCATGGCAAGCGTGCTCGACCGACCCCTGCTCTTGTCCGACAGCCGGAATCGCCTGCTAAGAAGAAGTCCCGTAGCCAGCGGAGCCGAAAGTGAATGTAACTATTTTGGTGTATCACTTAAAGAGTGTGTTGGGTCGGTATAAATATGTATGTTTTAAGTATTCAGTATTTTGCAATAATGGTTAGGAATGCAAGCGGAATCATACCCCGCTAGGGAAGATACCAATGGGCATAATTAAAGTGACTTGTAGATGGGTCATGCATGTCTCGAATGTCTCGAATCATGGAAAATGGATTAGACCATCGTTTTCCTCGACATCGAATTGTGTTTAGACACTTATATATCATAGTTTTATGTTAATATATCAATACTTTGAAACCCTAACCCAAATCCCCATTTTAGAGCCCCTCCAGGTGCGATGTGTATGTAAACGGCATCGGTAAAAGATGTGAAATATCGGGCAACCCTCATTCGAATGATATAACATGCATATATAGCGCCTCAGGCTTTCTACAATTGCTGAGTGACAACACGATAATATGCAAACAATATTGCATTTGCACTCGTGGTATACCATATCAAGCGACACTCGTAGATATGATGCGATATGATGTAATGTAGTATTTGCACGCACGAGAAAATATGCACAAGCAACAATGGCATTCACAAGCAACGCATGAAAACACAAGCAACGCTGCAGTAGAATTTTGTACGGTGCAGACAGGCACTGACTGCACTGTACAGATGGTCAAAGTGAAGAGGATGAATTTCGAACTCCACCGTTCACAAGTACTGCTGGCGGCTGTGCGCTGTACGAGTATTGTGACATGACATGACGTATACGGTGACACGTGGTCACCTCTGCTATCGGCTATCGCAATGTCGCATGTCAATGTGCTATCAGATATCGAGATATAGATGTCGTGCCTCTCACCCGATCGCGCGACGTTGTCTTTTGTGTCATCACTCGAGTAATGTGTAATCGCCTGGCATCTTCTGGGATAGCTGAAGACTCTCGATTTTCGAACGCCGCGATCTGAACGGTCTGAACCTGTCCGCGAACGGTCGGCGATCTGAACCTGCGCGAGTGGCGATTCCGGGTCATGGGACCCATATTTTTTTTCTGTTGCGCTTTCTTTTGTGCATATGTTTTTTAAGGGTTTCCCACTTCTGGACCATTCCTGAATGGCCCATAGAATATTTAAGCAAGCCATTTTCACCATCGTATTTTGCGAGCAAGCCCCTTTCTTTTGAGCTCAACTTGTTTTTTTTTCATGAAAATGACCGATCGTTATTTTGTCCACGCTTGGCTGCACCCTGATGTGCGGTATAGACATGGTCATGTTTGGGTCGTTGCATCGTTTGGTTTTGCATTTGGGGCATTGATTTGGGCAATTTTGCGCCGCGGAAGATGTCTACCTTGTGACTGTTCGTGTGAATGCTGTTCGAACCCTGCCATGCTTGGGCATTTCTACTCAGGTACAAGGTAATCATCTTCCGCGGCGCAACACAAGGTAGATAGTGGGATTTACTGCCAACATTGTCAAAAAGCGGTCATGTTTGCCAAGTGCTTTTGGGCATTGCTCAAACATGGTCCGCTATATGTACGTTTTGGCCCAATTTTGGCAGTAAAACGGGGTAAGACTTGTGCTCACATGGCCGTGTTTGACCATCTCTACTGTAGACATTGTTTGTAAATGGCCATGTTCACACCTTTCTCATGATCGGTACACGTTACGCACGTGGGCAAAAGGGGTTTGCAGGCACAATAGGCGACGACATCGCATGCAAAGAGATTGGCGGAAGGTGGGATTCCGGAGGAGATACGGAGGGTCAATCCTGCGAAAAGAGCCACGGTTGCATATCGCTTACCAAATTCTCCGGGTGAGGGCGATGGGTTGACGACGCCGCCGCGTGCGGACGATGCCTCCAAGAGGCAACATGTCCTCGAATGGGATGCCAACGAATCCCGCGAATGGGTTTATAGATTTGGTTGAGGAACTCTTTTGGGAAGGAATCATTCTGGCGGAAGAATACGACATTCATCCGGCACGCGCCACCTTCACTGGCATTGAACGCGATGGTATGACCGGGTAGGGCCCTACCTACCTTGCTCTGGGCACTACCTTTGGCGAACTCTGTGTGGACATGGCCCTACCTCGCACGGGAAGAGGTCAGGTATGGCCGTGCATGGCTGTGTTCGATGCAGGTCGGACCGAAAAGCACGGAAATTCCTGCTACATGCGACCTTGTGCGCCGGAGGCCCTGGCCAATTTTTTTAAAATAATAGATAAATAAAATATTTACGCTAGCAAAGGGGGGCAAAGTCCTGAGAGTGCGGTATCCCTGCAAAGCGCAGGCTAGTGAAAACACCAGGGGCTACTCCCTCTGCTACAGCGCGCCCACAAAAAGGGGCTCAGCCCGCTTGTCAGCGGGGTGACATCTAGAGAAAAGGCAAAGTGCTAAAAAAAAACTCTAGAAGATGGAGAAGCAGCCATGGCCGGGTGAGTGGAGGGGTGGCTGATTCTGAGCGGTGGGGAGGAAGTCGAAGAATTAAGGGGGTTTTTGGAGACGTTGAGGAAGGTGGCGGGGTGGGCGGAGGGACGGGGGTGGCGGGGAGGGGAGGGGACGGCCCCTCCTTGGCGTCTCGTTGGGAGCCGGGAGTTTTACACTCCCAGCTCCCAACCCATCCTATATTGCAAGACTTTTGAAAATTATTGCAAGAGGGTTTGAAGGAAATCGTTTGATTGTTGCACGGCTTCTGTTTCTGTCATGGTTTCGTTGCTCGAGATGTCAACTGTATGTGGGTCAGTAGTGTTTAATGTCTATTAGATACCGCTTACGGCGGGTTACCCCACCTTAAAAATGACGTTACCTCGTGTGCATTAAACAAGGGGTAAATAGTCGCCACAAAGGAAAGCGCGCTACCAGCCCATCCATGAAGTGTCCCTTTGGACCTCGAAACTTTGATATGCATGAAATCCTCGAGATAGCTCGGTATACACGACGTAGGAGATAGGGTACCTAGGCTACCCATAAAAGGGTCTTTCTTACGGTGGGGTAAATTGATGATCTACCTTATGGTAAACTTTATGTGTCCTAAATAAGCTTCGATTTGGCAAGTGCGCGTTTGAGTACATTTTATGGGCATCAACCATCATATGATATGTGTGGTGGCATCATCGCATCGATTTTCTTTGGTTACACTGTGCTTGCATTCAGGTGATGTCTTTCCAAATATTCTGATTTTCACTCGCAAAATAAGTTCTCTTGAGGCGGCATGTTGTTTTGGGTTGAAAATGGCGCCTACTGAGTGATTTTTTTATCTTGGAGGGATCAAAATGTGAGTATAGTTGATGACCAAAAGTGCGCTTTCCCTTGGGTCTACGATGCGATGACCAGTATGACGCGAAACGCTTAAGTACTGGTAACACACCCTAAGCATTTCTCACGGTGGGTTACCCCACCGAGAAGCTAATAGACATTAAGGTGGTGGTTGTGTTTAACAGAAACACGTCTCGCTTGTTTTTGGTGTGTTGCCTGCAAATTCTTGAAATTTTCTTGAGGAGTGGTTTAATCTTACCACGGGGAACACCTATCGTGTTGAGAACAGTACCAAAACGAGGAGGGAAGTATCCCATGAGTGTAAGAACTTTGGGCCATTTCACGGTGCTCATGAAGGGCTTGGAATTTGCATTGGTGATTGTCGTGTCGTGGTGACCACCATAATAGGACTCAATATCACTCTGATGATAAGGAGGGTCTTGAGTGGGCCATGGACAGAGTGAAGAGGGAAGTACCTTGTCTCTTTCGTTCAGAACTTCTTTCCAAATATCAGGGCTAACTCCTGTGTATTCTAGCCTCTTCTTCGTGACTTTGGACTTGGGAAGGACGTTAAGGAACCATCTGGCAATCTTTTTCTGTGTAGACCTCCAGTCAAAGGCTGGTTGGGTATCACTGGGTGCACTGTCCATAGCTATAATGACAACATCCGAAAAGTCATCCTTATAGCATCCACCACCTGGAAGAACGTAGGAGTCATCACCCGTCCAATAGCCATGTGGGATGAATGGGATGATGTTATGCGGGAATCTGAAAACAAGTTTAAAGCCTTTATCGAACCATATGTTTTGGTTTTTGGGGGACAGCGGATGCAATTTTTTACTTTCGCCACCTCGCCTGTGTCATGTTAAACTATCATTGTGGTTCGTCGACGAAGGGGTGTTGCGGCACGATAATGGTATGGGTAGGGCCCTATCTGCCTTGCTCTGGGCACTAGCTTTATTTGGCTAACCCGGTGAGAACATGACCCTACCTCGCACGGGAAGGGGGTAAGCATGACCGTGTTCGGTACCGCAGGACGGAGCAGATCGTGGATGCCAATAATGCCAACGCGATCTCGGCACCAGGAGGAGGCCATGTCCATACTGCCATGCCAGAAGCTCTCCCCCACGCCGAAGTCATTGAAGCCACAGCTATTACTTCGCCCCCATGGACCCATATACCCAACTCCGAAGCCAACTCCGACCGCCGCGACAAGCACTCAGACGACTCCATGCTGCCCGGTCAGCGTTCAGACACGGACTCGGACGACTCCTCGTTGCCAGGCCTGCGTTCAGACACGGACTCGGACGACTCCTCTTTGACAGGCCTGCGTTCGGATCCAAGGTGACATTCCGTATGCTTGCGTGCCGCATTATGCCTGAACACGGCCATGTCTACTACTGAAACGATGTGGGCATGGCCCTACTCACACATTTTTGGTTCTTTTGCAACAGGCAACGCAATGTCACCATCCATTCCTTCATGCACCATTCAGGCGAAGAGAAGAAAACGGTGTGCACGCCGCAAGAGTTGTTCGACATGGTGGCAAATGCGAAGGGGCCCCGTTCGAGAATATGAGAGTGCATTGCCGATCCACTCCACCTAGAGGACTATCCGGCGAACATCGAGTATGCCGGCCACCATTGGGCATTGGAACCTCCCGTCCACCGAAGTCTTGTCATGATCAAAGACGCGATTTTGAAAGTGGTGAGCGACGACGACATTTCTATGGCTCCGCCGGACGAGTTGAACTTGACCAACTCCGAGCAACCCACTTTGGATGACCACGACTCCATCAAGAGCAGGGATGTCATGCGTTCCGACGACCGCCCGCCCCGATGCCGATGCCGCCCCCAGCCTCCGCACACCTGAACATGGCTGTGTCCAGCCGTTTTGGCTTTTGAACATGCTTGTACATGGCCATACCCAGACAGTTCTGTCCGGTTCGTTCAAAAGTTTAACATCCATACGTGAATTATGGTCGGGTCCGACACTTGAGCAGATGCGAAAGGCAACTACACCAAAAGGACATCCCCTTGGCAGATTGTGGCCATGTTCACCGCTACGGGAAGGTGCTTGAAAAGAGCCGAGGAATTCGCGAGAGAGGAAGTCGGCTTTCCACGGGAATGGGGAGCGGGTCAATGGAAATTGTTGAAACTGTCTTCAGACGGAAAGGCAAAGAAGCTGAAAGCCCACGAATTATATTTGGTGATGTTCAGAAATGGACTTTTCGCCATCCTCGCGGCATGGCCAAGGGACGATGACTCACCCAATCCACTCGCACGTTTGGTGGCAGGGGCAACTTTCAACGATAGTCCGGGAAATCACGGCCCACGAGATCGATCTGAAGGTGCGATTCCCGGGTACCTTGCTCTCATGTCCCCTGTCGCGTCATCATGAATTTACATCTCGTGTGAAGGCTGAATGCACGTGGCGATGCCCACCTTGTTTACAGAGTGGACATGGCCGTACTTGACCATTATCCCTTAGGAACATAGTTGGACATGGCCATAGCAAACCATCATCTTTTAGGAACATGGTTGGACATGGCCCTGCCTACCTATTGTTGATGGCGAACATGGGGATTCAGGAGCTGCCGACGCTTGAGAACTACATTAGAGAGTGGCTCGTCACCATGGAGAGCTCGCGACATGGGACGACCCCAATACTCGGTTCGCGAGTATTGGATGTTCATATTCGAGTTCGGCAAAATCGGGAGGTGGGTGAAGAACAATACCTACCCGGTGCAGATCATCATGTTGAACGGATACGGGCGGCAGAAGACCATTCGGTATATACGAGGGTTACTTATGGCACTTCGCAACGAAGTTCCACGACCACTTGTCGTCCCCGCTCTTGTACGGGGCCGCGTTGTTGTGGCCCAAAAAGGGAAGAAGCACACCTTGTCCGCGGGCGAGCGAGCGTGCATCGATGTTTGGATGCGCACCAATGTGGGGCATTACCGACGGCTACAGGACCTGCTTGATGCATATCATGAGGACTTACGAGCACGGTAAGGCTCATTTAATCAATGCCACGATGAAACACTGAGTAGACATGGCCATGTTCGTGCATGATTTCCACGTTTCCACAAACTAATCACTCAGGTCATTCGCAGGGTCAAGAGAGGCGGTCGTGGCTTGAAGAAAGCACTGCAAAGGAGGTCGACATGCCGTCTAGCCGCCGACGAAGATCCGACTCCTTGGCTCGGACGACCATTCACTCCCGACGAAATCAAGTTGTTGCGTGGTTGCCCCACAAAGTGCCGCAAGTTTAACAAAGTACACGTGGGTAACATGCGATTCCGCATCGCTGCTGTGGTCAAGATGTTCAAAACTGTCCAGTGTTATTTCCGCTCTTTTTTCATCGAACGCGTGCGTGGAACAAGTGAAGAGGAAGAGACTGATAGGTGCGCGCCTTTCTGCTTATGATTAATGTGTACACATGGCCATGTTCCGGCCCTGCTTAGCATTATATTGCGTGGATATGGCTATGTTGACCTATTTACTTCAGATACCCTTGGTAAACATGGCCATGTCCAGCCGATTCCAGTAGTTTTTGCAAGCTAATTCCTCAATTATACATGCGGGCCAGGCTCGCCCGTCTTGAAGCCGTCTATGCCATCAAGCTTGGTGGGGTCGAGTACATATTTGTCAAGGCGGCTTGGCTGAAGAAGCCGACAAAAGCGAGGATCGCCATGTATAGCCGGATGAACTCCATAGTTGGCCCGGACAGCGTCACTGGCTGTTTCTTTTGCGATGACCCCGAGAACCCTGACACCGTCTTCGATACCAGAGAGTCATTCATGCTCGCAGATCATCAGATCGCGTCGCAAGTAGTAATTATGAAGCATCCTTGCATGCAAACTGCGGTGGTTGTTGACCCTCGAGCAGATTTCTTCGAGCAGGATGTCCGGGATGAAAATCCTAGCGAGGACGAGCTTGCTTAGTAATTAGGCCTGCCGTTTGTGTAGTGTAAATAGATTGCCCCATACATACCCCATACCTACCCAATGCCCATACTGGCCTAACTTTGAGGTGCTGTAACAGGAAGTGTAAAATGTTTTTTCAATTAAATCTTTGGAGACTGTCCATAGTAAGGACTAAATAAGCGTAATAGCCCAAAAAAAATCCAAAAATATTTTTTACCAATGTTTTCAAGTACTGTGTAGATAGTGGGTAGGTATGGGGTAGGTATCGCCCCATACCTACCCCTGTACCCCATACCTACCCGATGCCCAAACTGACCTAACTTTTAGGTGCTGTAACAGGAAGTGTAAAATGTTTTTTCAATTAAATCTTTGGAGACTGTTCATAGTAAGGACTGAATAAGCGTAATAGCCAAAAAAGAAAAATTCCAAAAATATTTTTCACCAATGTATTCAAGTACATCCCAGGTACAACCCCAAGTACAGGGCAGGTACCAAGTAGCACAACTTTGAGGCCTCAAAAAGTGAGGTTATCAAAGCCATTCCACCCAAAACTTCGCTCCATATGTCTGACATCGACCCAAACCATCGACATCTACAATAAAAAACAAACTATCGGAAACTTCATTTCACCCGATTTTGGCCGGTTTTGCCATTTTACTGCCAACATTGTCCAGGTATGGCCCTACTTTGCTCAAAACACAAGGCAGACACGAGGTAGCTACAAGGTCCTAAATTTGTAGGGCCACCGTCTCGAATTTGATCCCGCCAGTTGCTTTGCGAGTGAACTCGCGTTTCAGATTGACAATTTGCTTCTTGGAGGGGAGACGAGCGAGAATAGCGGGTTGGCCTCGGAATTGAAGGGTAATCTACTACTTGTTTAGGATCCTTGACGGGATGTCCCCAGCTTCAATGTTGAATACAACCTTCTCTTTGAATTCGTGCGGGACTCCTTTGTGTGGCGCCTCGATCGAGCGGGTTGAAGTGTGTTCAACCCCGTTGGACTCCACAAACCATTTGTCTTATCCTTTGCGTGGGCCACGGTATCGAAGGCATGCACCACATTGTAGAGGGGTGTCACACGTTTATACCCCGCCAGTTTCCCCAGAGTTCATATATGCACTCACGGTACGGGCAAAGCCGCATTTGAACTCGTGGGGTTTCAAGTAGGTTTTACATTCCCTTTTAGTAGTAAACTCCCCAACCACAGTTGGAAACTTGGATTGGGATTTCGGTTTAGCACGGCTCACCTCCTCCTAGTCCGCTTCCTAGTCCTCTTCCTAGTCCTCCTCGGCCTCCTCCTCCTCCACCACCTCCAAGTCCTCATCTTCCTCATCCTCATCCTCATCCTCCTCCGAGTCCAAGTCCGAGTCCGAGTCGTCACTTACCAAGTTAGGACGTCCCTCCGAATCGGTGTCACTCTCTTCCACAGTAGTATCTAATAACTTTCGTTTCACAGCCTCACTTGACGGTTGAGAGCACCGACCGAGTGCGTAATTCTTGCCCTTAATAAATTCATCTCGTGTGATAATTTCTACATTATACAACCGGTGAAGTCTTCTAATATTCTTTTCCGCCGACTCCGAACACATTGTTACCCGAAAATGGAAAGGAGAGAGTCGGTTTAATATTCCAATAAATGCAACGCATGCCAATTCGGGGACGATTAATCGATGGTCGGAAGGCCGGTGATGACACATTCGCGGAAGGCCGGTGACACATCTTTTGTAGAAACACATGATATGTGGAGTGACGCACGAAGTGGACTGCGATGACACATTCGCGGAATGCCGATGATACGTTTTTTTTTTTTGTAGAAACGCACGATTTGTGGAGTGACACGCCACGTGGACTGGATACACAAATCATATGGAGTGAACACAAAAACTTACGGAGTCTACACACTTATCCCGGTGTAACAGGGACATGTGCACCATGCTGTAACCCTGTGTGAGTTGATGATGTGGATTACAGTCGGAATACAGCCCGTGAAAATTACGGAGCACCTTTGGTGCAACGCAAGGTTGTCGACCAGACGGATTCAGCTCATATCGGATTCAGATGAGGCAAAAAATAATTAGGCAACAAAGTAATAATATTCGATACATTTTCCTTTCTGAGAGCATGTACAGGGTCACTGCAACAATCAGGAGATAGCTGCCACTTGCCAGGTGCATCACAGGACCATAAAAAACTCTGTATTTCCTAGCTACTTACAGCTTCAGAACAGCAAACTGTGCATCCTAGCTTACCGTGTTCTCACCTCGAAGTGAGGTGGTGTGATGGAATCTAAACACATATTATTTTCACTTCTCAATTCGCACACTAGCAACCTACGATGGAATCTGAACCATTGTGACACACGGACACACGGCACCTAATTGTCACATGTGACCTAGCTTAGTTGAACACAGACACACATCTCTGATGCCCAGTAATTAATTATATTGAATTTCACTATGGTGTGATATAGTACGTTGTCCGGGGGCATCGGGCTCAGCCCTCCTCGTTATACAATATATATTTTCATTCGTTATAATAGTGACTTATAGTGTGGGCAAAAGTCATTATTCCATCAACGATATGGCAGTATGTAGAAACATGGTTTAAATGATACGATATTGTCGACAGAAATATGTTATAGGATGTTGGATTTCAAAAAAATTGGCCCGGACATCGTTGGGGGAGGATTTAGGCGTTTGGCTCCCGCAAGGGCGTAATTTCATCTCAGGCACCCGGTGTCGCCTAGGATTCATTTTTATGGTCCTGATGCTAGACCGACACATTTCCCCATTCTTTGCAAACCCATATATTGAAAGCATGCGCCTTGAACATAACCCTCGGGCAATTGCGATGGAACAACCCTACATGAAAATACCATCATTTCATCTATTAAGAATAATGCAGTATGCGAAAAAAATACATATGGGATGCACACGTACGTTCTGGCCGTCGATTGATTTGCTTCGGTATCCGATCGAATTGCCTACTCCCTTTCCCAAAACAAAGAATGCACTCCCGTTACTACGCCCCACTTCCGCCCTACTCCCCCTCCTCCCCGCGTCCCCCTATACTTATCACCCCTACTACCCCCCCCTACACACACGTCCCCGTTACGTCCCGGCTATATATACACCTTCCCTACTTCCCACCTACTTCCTCATACTACTCCCCTTACGGATGGCCCAGTTGCCCGACAACATTCCTCGACAACCCCCAACTTCCCGGTGACTCCTTTTACAACCCCACGCCCCCCTCAACGATTTCCACTCCCGCTACCCCTCAATTTTCCCGACAACACCCCTCGACAACCCCCCAACTTCCCCGCTCACTCCATTTTGAACTCCTCCATTACATTGGGGGGGGTAGCAAAGTCTAATTTCATTACCCCTCTAAAATCCTAAAACCCCAAACTTCCCTAGAAATTCCCTCGACGAACCCTCCAACTTCCTCGATACTGCCCCATGAGTGCACCCTAACTTCTCCCGTACATTCCCCTTACCCCCATATACCTCCCCCCATATACCTTCTCATTACGCCCCCTTGTGTGTTGCTAGCCTTTGTGTGCGCATGCCAAAAGAATCGGCGCGCATATGTGCGCAGCGTGCTCATACCTTGAGGCAATGATTACAAGCGCGCCAGGCGCGCTCATGCTAAAATCGGCGCTCATATGCGCGCGGCTCATAACGTAACAAATTTATATGGTGGACGAATAACGGATATTAACACGTAGTTTAACTTAGTATACTTAATAGTTGGTAGTTTTACTTTTGTACCACGTCAATATTAATGGTAAATGTATCATTTGTTTTCCCGACAATGCTTTGATGTAAACCATGCTCGTATGCTTTGTACTACTTGCAAGCATCAAGTACACTGTCATGCGCAAGCATTCATTGCACTTCAATAACGTATCTTGTTATTTGTATACAACACTGATTTCAAATTGTTTTTGCGTCTATTGTCAATTATTACCAAACAAATGTCGCAAACTGGCATATACGAGAAGTGACAAGGGCTTCATGCAATACATGGGTCCGACTAAGGAGGTGGCGTACGTGGTTCTGGTGAGCCCGATGTAGCCAGCTATCCAAATCGGTACAAGAAAGCTGAATGCTTCTGCTGTGAATACCCAAGGAATATCGAAGAAATATAGGTTCAGTAAGCAAAGCCCAAGACCCAAACTGTTGTTCAAAACAATAGAACCATAGAGGTGACTGTAGGAGATGCTCATGTTTGCCACCGTCTTCTTCGCTGCAAACTGCAATGGACAGGATGCCGCAGCCCGGCGTGAATAGGTGAAGCTGCAAAACATGACGAAATGTCGAATACGGCATCACAATTCCAAAGCCTAACACGGATAATTTCTATGAGCATGTATGCATCACATAATTGCGACACATGAACAGGTTGCATCGATATGAATCGCACTTTGAGTCCACAAAACTCATGCACACAAGCACGATATCATCTCATCTCAACAACATATATGATCATATCTGCGTACCTTGTGTGATGCAAAAAGCTCCGGGGCATTTGCCGCAAACGGGGACACGAGGAAGGACACGATAAATGCCGGGAGGTTGACCGCATTTGCAAATTCCGTTACACTCTGCACCAAAGCTTGTGAGGAAAACACCACGATTGTGATTCCAGCAACCAATCGTATGCCACCCTTGATGGCCTGTCTTTCCTTGGTCTCCGGCTTGTCAGCATTCTCCAACGTTGTTTCCACATCGTCCGTATCCACTTTTTCACCAATATCTGCATACTGGATAGCATACAAAATGCAGTCGACGCTTAGCACATTGCGTCCTTACTGATACAAACAACAATACAAGTGCAATCTTCCCGTCAAGACTTGACAGCATCGTGCCTGTGGTTCTATCAGCCGCACTCATCCTCAAATGCTCCCACTGAAGTACGCAGTGGCAAATGTGATGGCACGTAAAACTAATGTGACAGATTATGATCGATTAATGTAAGAAGGTTTAGAACACATGCGAGCACGCGCATAAATGTATGACCCTTGCACAGATACGAATACCGCGAGTCACGTCGATACTTCAATCGGCCTCAAACAAAATTCTCCTCCGTGTAAGTTTATTACAATCCATTGCACAAAAGTATCCCGGAAGTCGATGCATACCGGAAAATCACTGAATGGCACACTCTGATACCCCTCATCCGGTTTCATCTCGTTTTCCATCCCCACGTTTCTCATCTGTGCAAAACTCGCACAAAGACATTTCGGGGCGTTAGGACAGGTGGAGAATCTACACTTACATCTACTTTGGATTTTGCCCACATATGTGAGAGCCGTTTGCCAAGGGAAACAGAAGAAAAACTTTTACATATGGTGCTTGCTACGCACCTTAAGTGTGTACCACTTAATCAGCGCAGTCTTAAAGTCCTCGAAGTAGAGCTCCCCACAACTACCACAGAAGTAGAGACTTTCCATCCAGCGGTCCACCTCCGCCTGACGCCCAAAATGAACCGGGATATCCATATTAAAAGCACGGCAACGTCACACGTGGGCGATACTTCAATGCCACGTGGTCTCCTAAGAGCCCAACAAATCTCATGAGACACTGATGCAAAGTTCAATGTCACTAAAATTAATGAAGATGCTGGTAACCACAGACAACAGGGAAACAATATCGACAAATATGCGGGTACAAATTCTTCTTGACCTAAAACACTGCAAAGCTAAGGAACCCATCACACTCAGCCTCACATACTCCCTCTCACGCTGCCCGCCACACTCAGCCTTAGATGTTTCCTCTTTAGGGTTTTAGACTGGTATACTGGTCACAGGCAAGTGCACACCTTCTGCGGTGAGTGTCCGGCTCCAACGGAAAGTGTTACCAGGATGCGTTCAAACTCTTTCGCGTCGATCGTTCCACTTGCATCCTTGTCGAACTCTACGAACAAGTTTCTCATAGCTGAATCAGAGAGCCCACCTTTCTTTATTTGATCTCGTGTATATATGCTTTCTCGGGCGATGTGATCCAGCTCGTAGACCTTCGCTTTCTTGCTCTGAAGTACAGGTTGGAGAACCTGGAGTAAGGCAGGTCACCATACCCGCCGTTCGTATGAGTCAATACCGAAAATCGAGCCGTTCATACGAGAAGGTTAGTGCCTACATCCGAAGTGAAGGAGTCAAAGTGTTACACCAAGTGTTGGAGATGCGGGGAGATTCGAAGTAGTGATATCAACACGGATTCCGGTTATTACCCTGAGACAGCCATGCCGCATGCGAACTCCACCTCCAGAGCCGCCCCTTGAAAAACGAATCCCTGAAGTTCATCAGATAATTATATTAAACCCATCCCGACCTACGAGGCGGTGCGCAGTAAATACAGTTCGGAAAAGAAATCCGTAGTGCGCTCGGGGTTCACCTGACTTGTGAGGTACACGAGCAAGAACACGAAACTGGTGACGCAACCAATCATCGCCGCCAAGTCATCATCAGGTGAGGTGCAGGCTAGTATCATCACGAAAACGACCAACAGCGAGCTCAGTAACATCCAGCGGCAATTGACTTGAGCCCAATGCGAGATGGTCACTCCGCTTTCATGGTCACAGAATACTTTTGTGATGGAGAAGGATCTGTCGGAGATTTTCCCATTGATGGCGCGACCTTGCGCGTCCAGATCGCAGCGACCCAGGTAGGTTGAGCTTCCGAGTGCTATGCTGAGCATGAACACGGTTGATCCAGCTATGGTCCCCATACACACAGCGATAGTCTGCGCCACATCACCATGGACATAGGTGAGCGAGCTGACGTCGGCATGGGCTGAACATTCTTGTTGGTGTGATGATCTGCTCCGCTTCAACAACCTTCGCGCTCGCAGAAGAGCGCTTCAATTTTATCTTCACACGATAAACTTATGCGATGAGTGGCATCTGAAATCGCACCCAAGATAATAAGGCAGTATCGCGAAACGACTGGACGTGATCGAGATGTAACTTATACAAGACGTGGTCCAGATGTAACGTATACATACCTGTTCCGCACTTTTGGTCGATCGACCAGCCGTGCAGATCATGATGGCTTCTGGCAGTGCGCCGACGACCGGCAGCAAGAAGCCGCCCAATAGTCCGGGCCCGACGAAATGTAGGAAGGACTCGCACCCGTCCGATATCATGTGTGCTCCCTTTACAAGCACGGCACAAGTTCTTCATCAGTGTTCAAGCAGAGATCTCAGTCCCGCAGAGAAAATCTCCGAGCGCCGCGGGCGAACAGCTCCGGGAAGAGGAGTCGCACGCGAGCGCCGAGAGAGGCCGGAGCAAGTCCCAGTTTCAGTGAGGCCACTGAGTGGAAACACGATCGAGGCAATATATACCTGTACAAAGGTATAGCCATACATCGAGATGAGGAACAGCATTCCAGCGGGTTCATCGGAGCACGGGAGGAATCCCCATGGCTCCTCGCACCGCTCGGACGTCCTTCCTTCCTCATGATCCAGGTCTTCACCATCTGAAAAATGACCAGGCTTTGAGTTTCTGATCAATGCTTAGCGTGCACGGCGTAGGAAACTGCATACGATTCCAGAACAGGGATTGCAGCGCATATAGACTAGTCCAAGCACCAGTCTTGATCGTTTCTAATATCAATTATTGCACCCAACAAGTTTGTTGTGGAGCTGTAAACGACTAACACCCTACACGCCAACATTACACTTTGTCCTTAAAAAAAACGTAGTACAGGAGACCCAAACTTTGTAATCACTTCAGGAACGACGGACTGTGAGCCGCGCTTGTTGTGGGACGAGCCCCAGAGGTTGTGTCACTAAGAGGCGGTAGACGGGTGTGGAACGCACTCAAGCTGGAATTCACTGTTTTTGTCCAGCAAAATAACAGGAATGTAATGAATGGTTTGAATAACATCCCTGAGTGCTGAGACGCTAGCAATCAAGCGAGTGTAAACTAATTGGAATAGCCTATAAAGGATTTGAATTGCGGTCTCCTCGTTCTGGTGGGACTAACCCGCGCCGGTCTTGGTACAAAGATTCCTCACTGTATCGGGTATGGGATGGCGTGGTAAAAAGAAATTACTCGGATGAAAAATTCCTCGCGGCTATCGATATAATAGGACGGTTGAATTTCAAAAAAAAATGCCCTGTAAATCGTTTGGGGGGGGGAGGCTTTGGGCCTTTGGGCCCGAGAGGGTGAGGGGGGCTTTGGTCTCGGGGCCACAGTTCGACGTTAAATATGGTCGTCGCGTATGCGAACTTGTATTGTGTTTGGCGTACAGTTCGTGTATACCGAACACAACACTCGCTGCACTATCTAGCTTGTTCACGGGCGTGTCTACATATTATCGCATATTAACGATTTCATTTGCCTACGGGCAGATCACCATTAAAATCATTTGCCTACGCGCATTCCGCCATTAAAATCATTTGCCTACGCGGGATTCCACATTAAAGTCATTTGCCTACGCGCATCGTTAGCCCTGAGCACGTTTTGCGTTTTTGTTTGCCCATTTTCCTTTTTCCGGTTTTTCGCGCAAAGTCCCCTATTTTCGCGCATTTTTCGCACGAATTTCGCGGCCGTATGAATTTTCAAAAAAAGAAAAACCGAATTACAACGCATATAGCGGACATATACGGCAATAATTGGTTGTATGCGGCAAGGGTCGGTATCGGGTTCTTAATAAATTTGCTATCGATTGCAAGTGATAGTCATTTTTTTTGCAATCGATTATTGGTATCAGTTCGATAATATCGATTGCCGCGTCATTTACATGCGGAATGCCATATATAACACATAACAAACATGCTAATAGTGCTTATATAATCGATTAGCCAGCGATAGCGTGAGAGTGAAACGCACTATCGCCGATATTGTCAGGGTCATGACCGATGACATATGTGTCATACATGTCATACGTGTCATACCTGTCAGACGTGTCATACCTGTCAGACATGTCATACCATGTCATGTCATGTCGTGTCATATATTATTATGACAGTCGTCAGTACGGTCGACCATGACTGTACATGTCGAGTCGTGTCATATATTATTATGACAGTCGTCAGTACGGTCGACGATGACTGTACATGTCGCCAGATGATAATGTCACATCATCTGTCATCCCTGTCATCGAGAGTTCGTACTTCGAACTCGAAGATGGCAAAGCAAAGATACATCTTGAATACAAACAAGAACCATCTTGCTTTAAGCATGTGCGGAACACGCATGCACAGTATGAACGAACTAGTCGTTATTACAATACCGATCGTTCAACCTACGTCTCGGGTTCACAACCCAATGGCGGTACCATCTAAGATGATGGGAGACGTATGGTACAAAGTGAGGAAGCGTTGTGCTTCAGCAGATCTTCTTACAGAGACTGCACTCACAACCCGCTATTACGTACACTCGCATTGTTGTCCAACTTTGCAGTGTTTATTTGTATATTGATAATATATTCACGGCGCCTGTTTATCCCGCCGTATCAGATGGTATTCTAAAAGAAACTCGTCAAGGCACGATACTCGAGAACTCAAGTGGGTGCAGCGACAGACGTAGTATATTTTCATATTGTTCGCAGGTTTGCAGGTGGGCGCATAAGCGACAGCGCTCGCAGTGATATTGAATATCTGCAACTTGAATAATATACGCTTGCATATCGACAGCGCAGAGATTGCGCGAGGAGATTTTTCATCGCAAACATAATCGCAGCAAATAGCGTCAGCAGAGAAGTCGTCTTGATTTTATACGCGACAAGGTGTGCGCACAGCGTACGAACGCATGCAGTGATGTCAAAAATTGCAGGAATGTCACAGTATACGAGATGCAGATGCGCGCACATAAAATGATCGTCAGCACATATGATTTCATCAAGTGCGACTGGACGTACATAATTTCATATAACAGCGCGCTCGCATTCGTATGCGACGTACATCAGCAATCAGCAGTATGCGACGTACATCAGCGATTTTTGCAAATGATCCCTTCGCACTGTTTACAATAACCAGCGCGTACAATGATTTTTAGCCTGTCAGCACGATATGCATTTTCCATGATTTCATCAGATGCGATGAACGCTCGATTTTAGCGCGTACGATTCCTGATGTGTCTACATGCAGTGAGACATACATATGTGTACGCGCGTCAAAACCATCTGCATAATGATTGTATACTTGCAGGGATGCTATGGACACATGATCGTTATGCTGTTGTGGATACATGATCGTTATACTGCTGTGGATACATACTCAACGTGACAGATCATGAATAATCATCAGCGTTCATGCTTATCAGAAGCATAGTAATGTGTGTGCGGAGATTTCAATGGTTACAGCATGCACACACACATATGCACACATACTCACTTGCAGTTCACCAACATGCAATACATAAAGAGTGCATTCAGCATTTACCACATGTACATTATATGTTGAGTGACTGCAATACTGTGAATTGTGCATGATTTATCAATGCAGCTTGACCACGATAACAGCTGTAGCATATATATATCAGTTTGATCACGTTAGCAACTGGTATACTAGCATCATGCTGTAATACATGAACATTGCATAAGCATATTGCAGTGCATGCTAAATTATATTAGAACCCATGATAGTATAAGGTGCCTGAAAGTAGTCTTAACACCATAATTAGCTTGTCATGTCCTGGTGGAGCCGAGATGCTCTTCAGATCACATGTACATTCTATGGTGGATTATTGGATGGAATGCTCACCTGAACTTCATGTGAAATCTATCCAGCAACTCATTTTGTAATGAGATTATTATGGAATTACAATAATCCCTAAACTTGATATATCATGTTAGATGTATTCAGTGCATGGTATGCTGACTATCTTACATGATGAATTGTCTAGGATATTGTAATATCCAGAACATATCCTACTGTAAAGTGTGTAAAAGTTAACACACACACACTGACAAAAGTGCTAATCAGTAAGCACTGCATGCATACACACACACTGCATTGTATGTATTAACATTCACCGATTCAAAGTGAATTGATTAATTTAAATATCTACTATGTGTATGATAATGTACATACCATTTTCCAAACACATGTGCGTGGAAAATGTCAGTGATTGCGATAGATAAGGGAGCAGGATAAGACAAGATGCTGTAGGGCTGGATGGAGTTATCTCCAGACCCGAAGGCAAGATACTGCACCCATTAAACAGCTGGTAACTGTTGGGTGCAGTCCACTCGTCATTCCACATATCATCGCTGGAGCAATATCAACAACTACGTTGCACATTGACAATTGATTCAGATCTGATCAGTTTAAATGCATGCAACTCTCAGATCAGTATCTACATGACATCTGATATAGTTGTTAAGGACAAAACACAGATACAAATGTGTTGTGTTAAATTGTTGTGATTGTATCAAGCAATGTCCAGATATGTTCTAAATAAGAAATATCATTTTGATAAATCTTAGAGCACAGACCTATGCTCAGAACAGATCATAGTTTGACAAATATCACTAAAGTGGATGTTCCTAACTGGATGTTCCCACTTAAGTTGATAACTTATATATCACCAGAATGTACATTTACTGCTATGGGTTTAAATCAGTAAAACCCAGAAATGCTATCAACCATAGATGTTGATATACAGCACAATTCACTTATTTGCCATGAAATTTATCATGTGCCAAAGTGAAGTTTATTGCAGTGATTCTGTACTTTACATTCCACATATACACTGAGATATGTCACCGAGGCAATATATCAGATAGCTGAAAAAGCTGTAAAATGGGTAAAAATGCTCCACGCATGATTTCAAAATGAAAAATGTGTGCCCATTTTATTTTAAATTATGATTCTATACCTATTCAGGTATCAGAAAAACATAATGACCATGGGCATATCTCGTGTAACACCCTAGATATTAGGTGTGTAATATATAGGGGTATACATGTTGGTTGTAACAAAATACGTAAAAATGCTCCACGCATGATTACAAAATGAAAAATGTGTGTGGATTTTTTTTGCTGATCTGATTATTCAGCTATATCTGAATATTCCCTGATTTATACAGCACTTGTAACACCCTGTAACACCCCTAAAATTAAATGTGTGTCTCAGGGGTGTAACGTACCCTCTGAAAACCACCTTACATTTATTCAGGTATTAAATGCAGTTTTGCTTAAAAACCTTTGCAAAAAAATTATACTGCTTATTTTTTTACCTATATTAGGGTTACACATACCATGTAACACCCTAATCATACTATTGGATGTATGGGCCACTGTAACATTACATGCCCTAAAATGCTACTATAATTTCGATAAACTTCGTATTTAGCATTAACATATCATGCTGTTTTTGACACAAACATGATTATGTATCGGGCAACAACCCAAGAACTGTGACAGATGATTCCTATAAGGAATGCATGCTATTTTGAGGTATTGGCAATTGACAACTGCCACTATATCACACACTTCCTTGAGGGGGGAAGAAGGTGGATATGTATATATACTTACCTCATTATTATGTACGAATATAATACATGTATGTAAACATACCGATATACCATATATAACATATAAATCACACACACTCAGTTAGACAATTAGCTGAAGGTATTTTTTGTGCTATAGGCTATAAGGTATATAAACAACTGACTGCCTATGTGTTCACACTTCCTCAAGGGGGGAAGAAGGTGGATAGGATTCACACATATCCATTTCATATTCCGATCTGGTGATTTCTGATGGATTGCTTTTGATAAAATCACTGCATCTACAAATAACGTTGAAATCTGTACAACGTTGAATCCACCATCACTAATAAAGTGTAAACTCGGATGGGAAACTATATCCCAATGACTATAAGTTGACTCTTGCTCAGCATTTACATTCTCGAGTAAGTTTGGAATGCTGAACTATATACATAACATATAACCTGATACCATGCTTAATTGCATTTCCTGGATCAGAAGATGATAGTTATATAATGTATATATATATATATCCCACCTGATACACTTTGGCACTATAGCCGTACATAAGAGTGGGAAGGACAAGTGCATCGCTGTAAGACTGGTTGATATAGTCCCAGTGCTGAAGGCAGAATTTGGCACCTGAATAACAGCTGATAACTGTTGGTGACCATCATGCAAGACCTTCCAAGCGTAACTCCTTTGATCCTGAGATGCAAGTGAATTGTTCATAATATGTTGACATCACATAAAAGCATTCTGATAAAAACCCTATATATTCATATGAGCTGTCATCACTACAATGACATGGGTTTTGAATCGTCGAAATGAGTATAACTCCGATGAATTCATTAGTACAGAATAAGCTGTTGGGATTATTCCTCCGGCTGGATTGCAATCATTCACAATCCCTGTACATTCCGGTGACAAAATATTGCACTGGACTGATCACCATATTGGTATAATCTGTGATATATAAGTCACCAGAGAAAGCATTGCAATCAGCACAATGCTATCTAGACTCACAAAGATGAGTAACATATATTTTCAGATGTAATAAAAAAAGGCACAGTGTGACCTACGCTAAAATCGCGTATGCTCGGGCACTGTATTGTGACCTGCGCTAAGATCGTGTATGCATAGACACAACATGACTCGTGCCAATGACGTGGACATATTTTATGCCACGACATCACATCTGAAATCAATAAATCACTCAGAGAGAAGGTGTTGACATCAGTATAGCACCACTATACATATAGTCATGAGGATTTTAACCCCTTAGTTGCCGGAGGAATTTCGGGGTTTTGAAAATTTTGGTTTATTTGCAATAACTTTGGCATAAGGGTCCTGTCTCAACTTTTGAAAATAGTGTCGGAAAGGTCTTCTCAAGGCGAATCACATGCAAACGTTAGAAATACATGACACTTGATACCGATGCCGTGATTGTCAACTGAAAAATGTTGATGGATGTGCACATCGTTAACAATGTAAGCCCTAATATTGACCCTATACCTCCAGGTATAATCTTACCAAGTGCTCAACATGCGATTAGGGCTACTTATATTATTAGGGGTTTGTAACACTATGACACATGTGCCCTAAATGTGACTCATTATGGTCAAGCTAAAATAGAGTGCGTCTGGGGAAATATTCAGAGCATCGTCGCGACATGGTTGCTCCCAAGTGCATGGCTGCACGCGGCTCGATAAGAGCTTTTCAAAACTGTCTTCAAAAGTGAATTTGAGTTATTTGTCGCCGAGAAAATCAGTTTTGAGTGTTTGATGGACATGTCCATCAGCTGGCAGCTAAGGGGTTAAAGAAGACATAATCTCTCCGATATTGACAAACATGGTACATATGTATATATATCCATGCTCTCTGATCATATATTGATATCCCACAGCATACGATGATGGTAATAGCAAGCCACTTCGCCGCTGGAGGGTAGTGTTGTATATATACAGCACATGCTTGGGCACTATATGACCCACGTTGATGACGTGGATTCGGGCTGCATCCTAATAACTGCAATGCACCTTCGGTGCAATGGGCTGCAACCCGAGAACTGCTATCCAGCTTCATAGAAAGCTTCCACGTCATCACATAGAGGTCGGACCTCTGTTGTATTTGAACGGCGCTTGACAACCGCCTAGCAATACACTTCCTTGAGGGGGGAAGATGATAAGCTAGAAATACAACTAAAAACCAAATAAATAATAAATAATAAAACAAGTAAGTTGCATCATTGTTTTTGTTTTGGTAAGCCTGACTATATACAGTCAAACCATGCAGAACTCCATGAAAGTTGACACGTACATCAGCCATGGCATTCATATGAGCTTGATTTTGAAGACCTAGACATTGTATACATCTGGTCTAGCATGTATCCAGACTAGAATTGTATACTGACACGGTGCAAGCATTATAGCCTCTGCTACCAATGATCATTGAAAAGGGCAACCATTCTTGATATTTCATACATATCATCTGATTGGATCATTAAGGTGTCAAGATTACTCAATGCAATATGCAGGCCACGGCCTGAGTACAACACCTAGAAAGGTCAAAGCCACTGAGCTGACCAATGCAGCATAAATGCTAGCTGCCTTTAAGGCTATACAATAAGCCTTATGTCTTGATATGTATCCGTGTATTGGCATCTCTTTGAGGTAATTATGTCTACTGAAGAGCCATACCAACCATCTTGTCTTCATTGATCATTACATATCTGATCATATCGCCATTGAGCAATGCATATATCACAAGGCATTTCATTAGTGCACATTAAACAATTGAAGTGCAACAAAGATCATCAGCTCTACATCATACCAAAAGGTTGAGTTATTGTCAATTGATTTTTCAGACACCATTTCTCAGAGGTCTATTCATCATGAAAGACAAAGTCTGTGCAATCATGGCTATTCAGCCTCCGACATAGCTAACATAGCTATTTAGCTTATGACCCAACCGTTGTTAAGCAGCCTCCACGCCATATGGCTGAAAAATGGCAAGCAATCTCTTCGGTCATTCTTGGGCATAGAGCAATCAAGCACAGCCAATCCAGGATGTTTATCCCGAAATCCTCCAAGAGTTATTCATGTTTTTCATGTGTCATATGAAAACAGCTAATATACCGCCCTATGATGGGAGTCATCTCCTTCAGCGAGGGGAAGTGGTTATGCTGTAAAGTTGACCAATCTGATCATCATAAAAGTGACAGATTTGAGAAAATCGATTGAAACTTGTATTGAAAATGACTATTCCTTACAATAAGGTATTGCACCTAAGGAAATAAAGGTTTCATCGTCTGAAATAGGAAAAGAGTTTTACATTGACTCTAGTTCCTGAATTCAGAGTTACATAGAAAATACGTTCTTTCCTGTGCATATAGAAAGTACATTAGATTCAGATTCTGAGCATACAAGTGGACTTGAATGCACTCGGGTTTGTACTGAGTTGCAATTGTCCAAAGTTTTTATTCTGACATCACTATTTATTTGTGGAATAACATACAATGGTATAAACCATCCACATATAGATTAACACCATATTTGTGGTTTCATATCATTTTGGCATAACACAAGCATGCTTCATTGAAAAATAAAGACTCTTTGAAAGCTCATTCTGGAATGTTTAGAAATTTGTTGCCTCATCCATTAGGCCACAAAGTCTTGGAAAAACCATGTCGGAACTCGAACCCGCAATCTGCAGCTGGTTTCCAAGCGCAGTTCATCATGGAAAGTGACAGAAATTTTATAGTCATAAAACAAGTCACAATTATATTAAATTGAAATTAATCCATTCTTCATTCATACTTCTTTACCATGACAAGTCTCTGAATAGTGTTTGCCCAAAAATAATATGGGCACCATTGAGATAAGTGATCATCTACTGAAGAAGATACATATTTCACTAGGCAATGCCATGTTCTAATCATAATGAAATGACATGTCAGCCATCTATCAACTACGAAAATACAACTCGTAGTAAGTTGTTGTCATTACAGACACTTCTTAATTGACTCTCCATTAGCTTCGATACCAAAGTTAACTTCGGTACCATCACTGATTCCGTTGTTCATTATGACAATCATTATCCAGAAACATTGTCTAAGTTGGGCACACCATTGTCTAAGTTGGGCACACCATTGTCTAAGTTGGGCACACCATTGTCTAAGTTGGGCACACTATAGTGACCCTGAACTGACAATGTATGTGGGCTGCAACCCAAAAACTGCATATTGAATCATAGTGAAATGACATTGGCATTTGACATTATCTGCCATTCGCCACATTCAAAATCGTCAGGCATGTTGCCAATATGACGTAGAGAAAATCAATGTTCAGATTGACATTGTTACCTCTAAAACATTCGATGAGTAATCTTAGTCTGATTCTCTATCAAACCATTTTTCACATAACATAATGATTGAATAACATCCTCCATCGCCATCTGATTGGTACGTATTTTTACGAGGGGAAGGAAGAGTATAGATTCATTCATTTTTCATACAGCTGCCACAAATTGATTTACATCATTGTGATTTTGCTTGAAAGATTAAAAATCTTATCAAAAGTTCCAGCATCTGTGTATAGCAGTCATAAAGTTTGACGACACGGTACATCATGCCGATTGAAACATCAAATGAAGTCTTATTTGACTTATTGACACATGAAGTTCATTATGAGGAAATCATAGGTGCATATTTCTCCGGCTCTATCATTTATATGAAGGGCACTGACATAGGAGAACGATGGTTTTTCAAATGTGAATGAGCTATATTGAATAAGCTATATTGTAAGCTTACGACCATCACTTGACGTCAACAACCTGAGATGCTGATTGTCGAAATTCAAGAGTTAAAGGACTCGTTGAATCAGCCTTCATAACATGTGTTTTGATTGATGAATTGTTGATCCATGGTTTCTCCCCAAATCTAGAGAAGCTGGCACACAAGTTGTTGCCAATGTCTTAAGGAAAGCATCTGAGCAAAGGATTGCCAGTTGTGCCATCAGGCATCGAATTCCATGAACAGCAAAGCCGAGTGAGTAAATCCGCCACTCTAGCTATTTGCCCGTCATTCCTTCCAGGTTCATGACAAGAGACAATTCATTTAAGTCATACACCAATGCATAAGTCACATACATGGTTGCACAGTTTGTATCCGAATGCCATTCCATCAAGGTTAAGCATTTTGACAGTAACTCTGGCCAACCAAAAGCCTTCCTGTCTTCGGATATCTTGAGCATTCTCATTTCCAGCACCATTATGGACTAGGAAGCATCATGACTGTGCCTCGCCAGGACGCTAATCCTCAAAGCCGCACACTTGAGGCGAGCCTTATGAGACAGTGACCTTTGGCTTGTGGGGCGTCAACCCCTTATCAAATCCTGAACACTTGTTAACACCTGGATAAATTTATCATGATGCAACTTAAGTGGGATTATAAGTTCCACATAATCATATTGTCTACGTATGCTGAAGGTATAATTGCCGCATATGGTTACAATAGGTCGCAGCTTCTATAACATTGTGGCTTCTAAGTCAAAAGCTGATAGCCGATGACTTTTGCCAATAATTGCCGACCAAATAATAATCAGGCCGTGGAAACATGTACCCAAGAGGTTTTCGTCCATCGGTCACATATATATATCAGGGCTGCATCCCAAGAACTGCAGGGCTGCATCCCAAGAACTGCAGGGCTGCATCCCAAAGACTGCGATGCACCTTCGGTGCAATGGGCTGCAACCCGAGAACTGCAGGGTTATATCCCTAACATTTTTTACCCTGCATCAAATTGATATGACAGGAGCAGGAATTGATCCTTCCTTGCTAAGGTGTAGTGAGCCTTGTATAAATCATACCCTTACACAGATACGCATATGCGGGTACCAATATCTGTGAAAAACTGCTATGCTACCTTTGCCAGCCGTGGTTTGTCATCGGACTTTTGGCCAATCATCCGCAGCTACCGGAGATTGAGGTAGACGGAGTTGTGATCCTGAGTTGTGCTTGACAAACATAACTAAACAAATTTCACATTAGTACGTGGCGAATCCATTCTCACTCATCGCGATAGATGTTCGTCAAAGCGCGCGTACCGGACCGAAAAAGGGAGTTTGGCAGGCGGGTGAGGATTTAAAGTGGACTTATAAAGACCCTCCGATATCTCGTAAGCAGGGCCTCCTCCGCTGCATTAAAAAGAAGCCATTTCGAAATATTCGAAAGGGGCTCTCCATAGTATTCCTGTGAACTTCGGGGGAGTAAGCTCTCTGAAGGGAGGAAGAGGTGGATGCATTATCGCCGAGAATCGTTCGTTAAATCGTCGATCATCGAAGTTGTCGACGGCAAGCGCAAATATCTATCCGTAACGTAAACCTCGGAAGATACCTTGAAACGTCACTCTGAAATACGATACGCAATTCATGGGGGCTACATCCTAAGAACTGTAGGGCTAAATGCCTAAGGTGAGGGACTAAAGTGGACTCAGTTCCCCCCAATAACCTAAAAACACCATGAGGGACGCCTCAAATCGGTGTAAGAAGACTGGTACCAGCAAGAAGCGACAACAACAAAGACATCATAGACATATACAAAGGTATGCCCGTTGTGAGGTCACAACTCTTTTAAGAGGGGAGATCTGTCAGGGTCATGACCGATGACATATGTGTCATACATGTCATACGTGTCATACCTGTCAGACATGTCATACCATGTCATGTCATGTCGTGTCATATATTATTATGACAGTCGTCAGTACGGTCGACCATGACTGTACATGTCGAGTCGTGTCATATATTATTATGACAGTCGTCAGTACGGTCGACGATGACTGTACATGTCGCCAGATGATAATGTCACATCATCTGTCATCCTTGTCATCGAGAGTTCGTACGTCGAACTCGAAGATGGCAAAGCAAATATACATCTTGAATACAAACAAGAACCATCTTGCTTTAAGCATGTGCGGAACACGCATGCACAGTATGAACGAACTAGTCGTTATTACAATACTGGTCGTTCAACCTACGTCTCGGGTTCACAACCCAATGGCGGTACCATCTAAGATGATGGGAGACGTATGGTACAAAGTGAGGAAGCGTTGTGCTTCAGCAGATCTTCTTACAGAGACTGCACTCACAACCCGCTATTACGTACACTCGCATTGCTGTCCAACTTTGCAGTGTTTATTTGTATATTGATAATATATTCACGGCGCCTGTTTATCCCGCCGTATCAGATATTATCGATAGCGACTATCGATCAGGGCTCTATATCGGTTTGGTTTTTCGGTATCGATACAATCTGATATCCGGAAAACGGTATCGATAATCGGCACAATCGATAAATAATCGATTACCTGGACATTTATATGTAATTTGTTATGAATTAAATATGGAACACCAAAACCTGCACAATCGATAGTTAGACATTGCAATCCGATAATCGGCGATAAATACGATATATCGATAGTATCGGTTATCGGAAATATCGATATAGAGCCTTGCTATCGATACTATCGGCTTTTGTTGCAATCGATACCCTCCGGCCCTTGGTATGCGGTAGAGGGCGTAATATAGAGCCGCTAGAGACATGCAAACATTTGTAAGATAGGAAGCCACGAATCACATAATTCTTCGATTCCATTGTTATGATATTGTTAGTTTATTACTAGGCAAATATGTGGGGGTACACGATTGAGCTTTTGCCAGGACCCAGGAGCTCAAGACCGAGGACCTACGCTAGTGCCAATTCATGGCACCAGAGGAAGCTAATGCAAATCAAACTGTGTGCACATTCTGCACTTGCACAACTGTAGTGTTCACACAATCACAATATCACAAGTGTGGCCATATTGGTTATACGTATTATCTTAAAATCAAATTGCACACGCTTATGGAAGCGCCCGTGTCGCACGCGATGGCTCGAATGCGCCTGCCTGTTCGCCATTTAGGTCTAAGCCAAGGCTTAACCCCATGAACGGATTCTCATCATTTTTGGTACTGTCCTCAACACGATAGGTGTTCCCCGTGGCAAGATTAAACCTCTTCTTAAAAAACTATCAAGAATTTGTAGACAACACACCAAAAATAGGCGAGGCGTGTTTCTGTTAAACACCACCACCACCTTTTGGTGTCTGCTTTCAGAAAATTGCAGCCTCGCACAGCCACTTGGCCGTTTGATTGACTGCAGTTTTTTATTTGTGCGTTTGAGTCGATTTGGCGACTATACCCTACCTCATTGCTCACAACTTTCGCTCCAGAACTCCGATGCCAGTTTCCGCCCGTCTAAATGTTCCTCTCGACGTCCACTTTCAGAAAATTATAGCCTCGCACAGCCACTTGGCCCGTTGATTGACTGCAGTTTTTTTTATTTGTGCGTTTGGGTACGATTTGGCGACTATACCTACCTCATTGCTCACAACTTTCGCTCAAGAACTCCGATGACAGTTTCCGCCCGTCAAAATGTTCCTCTCGGTGTCTGCTTTCAGAAAATTGCAGCCCCGCACAGCCACTTGGCCGTTTGATTGACTGCAGTTTTTTATTTGTGCGTTTGAGTCGATTTGGCGACTATACCCTACAATGAATGAGCCAAAACGACCGGAAATTTGTAACGATGCCAAGATTCAAGAAGTAAAAGAAACATATGGCACCATAGATCCTACGAAACATCTCAGTGACGGAAATTACAAGAGACATTGTCAAGACATATGGACAAAACAACAAAAGGAAGATCGAATAGTTGCCCAAAAAAGACAACGCTACCTCAACGTTAAATATGATCGAAAGGTGGAACAAAAAATATCACGTGTTGAAAATTCGCCTTGTGTTCTTGTGATAGGTGGCGAGAAGCAAAAAGACAAGATGTCAATTCTCTTTCCTTGGTAGAGAGATTAGATCTAGTGAACAAAACTTGGTGTCCACTACCCGGCCTTGGGTACATCACGATGTACCCAACGTATGCAGATTTTCCCGTGTCATTTGTGCACCGACCGCTTGGGCAAATGTCTTGACAATACCCTAAACCGATCCCTCATAAGCGGATGCGCGCATGCCGGCTACAGTATTTGATCACGTGTACTCAAACGCCGGCTACCGCCGTATGCCGCCGGAAAGAAAATGAAAAGTTGATATTTTTGGGTACATCCCTTGGGTACATCGATGGGGATGCCTCATATGTGCTCCTTAAACAATAGCATCGCCAAATCTAACGTTCGTGCATCATGTAATAGTACCCTAAAAAGCAAGTGTCATTCATTGGGTGGGCGTTTCAGCCAAAAGTTTCAGCGTCAAACGTCATGGCGTTCGATGTGTTCTTAGAATTTACCGAAAAAGGGCCGATTATACCGCAATGACTGGAATTTTGCTTATACTACCTGCCTCCTCGACGGCCCTTTGAAAATTTGAGGACCCATGTTGACAAGTTCTCGACCTGCTCTTTCCGTAGTGTCTTATCAAAATTTTCATCCGAGGTCGCCTTGATCCTCAAAATGTCGGTTAAAGCAGCCGGTATCTCGTACATTGCCCCTATGAAATGTTGAGTTTGCCGAGTTCGGAACGTCACGAGTGGATATGCTATCGAGCCAAAATTAGCCCTGCGATATAATGGCACCCTGGGGAGGGTCTTGAGATAATATATTTTCATGTATTAATGACACAGTAATGAATTTAGTCATTGAAACACATCGCGCAGCTTGGGTACATCGCTATGTACCCAGACCCTCCTGGGTACATCCCCATGTACCACCGGGTGGTGGACATTGGACCACCTCCAAGTCCTTAACGTCCAAGCGTATCAGGAGAGTGAACGCTGCCACACTCAATCAAAAAGTTTACATCGTAGGCTTGGCTCAAAATGGAAATAGTGTAGAAAGGTATGATCCTAGTAAAGACACATGGACTACCTTAGTAGGAAATTTGCAGGAACAACGCGTGGAAGCTGAGGTTGTCGTAGTTAATGACAATATGTATGCTTTGCTTGGTTACAAAGAGTCATCAACAATATACGATCAGAGCTCAATAGAGAAATACGAAATAAATGGTGACTATTGGTCATTGGGCCTAGCCCCAATGGCTACGGATCCGCACAGGGTCACAGGGGCGGCGAGGGCAGTTGCCTTTCAAAACAAAATTTATGTCACGGAGAAAGACATCATGCAAGTATATGACCCAAGTGTAGATTCATGGTCACAAGCTCAAGGTTTCACACTACAACCTACGACACGACTATGCTTTAGAGACTTTAAATGGGCACTTGTACCTGATAGGGGGGGTAACACTGAGGGAGGAGGAGGAGGGGGATCCGCTAGATGTGGCCATAAGCTCTGTTGAAAGGTATGACCCACAAAGTGACTCTTGGGCTAATGTCGCACCCTTACGTAAAGCAAGAGAAGGTGCATCTGCTATCACAGTGAACGGCAAGATTTTGGTGATAGGTGGCTATGGCCCAGATGGAAAAGGCTTAGATATTGTGGAAGTTTATGACCCTGTACTTGATATGTGGTGCGACACAGAGTTTCCAAGTTTGCCAACTCCACGGGCATATGTGGGTTTAGCAAAAATAGATTGAGATAAACTTTTTATTAGTGTAACTTTAAGCAGTCTTAACGCGTAGCAAGTTTTGACTTGACTCCACAGAATGGTCTGATTTCATCACTAAATAGCCTAAGAAAATTTGTTGTTTTCATCACTTAATAGCCTCCCAAAATGGGCAGATTTCATCACTTAATAGCCTAGAAAACTATGTTGTTTTCACCACTTAATAGCCTCCCAAAAATGGGTAGATTTTATCAATTAATAGCCTCAAAAAATCTGCCATTTTCATCACTTAACGTAGCCTCCCAAAAATGGGCAGATTTCATCACTTAATAGCCTCAAAATATCTGCAGTTTTCAAAATTGGGCAGATCTCATGACGCTTAAAAAAACAAACCCTATGATATATATTGAGTTTTTTGGACATAACTGTTTACATAATTCACCAATTCAAATTAAGTTTATTGTTCCAAATAGGTATTTCATAGACAAACACCTTGATATGTTGTTTGTCGCGATCAGAGCGATATAACATCAAAATTGAAATCATTTTCT
>LGRX02015738.1:0-18738 GCA_001247695.2 Cymbomonas tetramitiformis | reverse complement strand
CTAAAGATGGCATCTTCATGAAATTTAAATTGTTTTAAATATGGAAACTGCAATCAATATTTTTTAATTCTCAAGAACTGTATAACTAGTATTACATAAATTAGAACTAGTATTACAAAAAGTATAACTATTATTACATAAACATTGCTAGTTTTCTCCTATACCACACACCAACTGTGACAGGGCTAGGCTCCCTCGCAAAAAGCCAAACAACCCGAAAGGGTTGTCTTCTGTTCTGTTCTGTTCTGTTCTGTTCTGTTCTGTTCTGTTCTGTTCACCAACTGCGTTGGTAGATGCTAGATCTCCCACTAGAATCATTTATCCCCTCAAAGGCTTATGCAGCCCTTCACTATTGTACTTACATCGACATGTCCATGTCGGCTTGGTCACCGCCGTCGTCATCAAGCGCAGAGAAATCTTGACCCCCATCAGCATCCGCATCATCGCCCATATCTTGCTCACCCGTGACATCCTGCAAATCCCATAGGGAGGCATTACAATCCCATTTCGTCAAGTGTCTCCCCACCCAATATTCCCGGGACACATGCCGCCTGATCTCCTGTTAGCTTACCCATTCCTTGTGACCAATGGAAGCTCGGGTGTTTGTACGACTGTTCGCGTTAGTGGGCACACCAGGAATGGAAATTGAAGATGGGAAAATCATATCAACAGATATACTTGATTAGCCAACCCCAAAGACATGCTGGTTAGCACACTGGCCGCGCATGCTTCAAAGAGTGCCGTGACGCACCTTCTCCTGATCCACTGTATTCGAGAGTTTGATGATGTAGTGCTCATGCCACAGGACCGCTGGGCTGATGTCGAGAAATTTAGCTGTTGCCCAGGCACACCATGCAGCGATGGTCATGCCCGATATTCTAACACTCGCTCCTTTCTCATCACGGTCTCTTGTGCGACCAACCAAAATGCATGCCGGATACCGCCTTCCCTTCCCTGCGCTTCTGGTCGCTTTTCTGTGCCTCCTCTACAAGGTCTTCCATTAGGACCTCCTGCGCCAAGCAGGCTCTAGTGCGCGCAACAACCTCGCAGACTGAGTGAGCTTCTAACCGGACGTCGCCACTTCCTCACTCCGTCTCATCAGATGTCGTGCCATGAGCGAGGGCGAAGGAGCTGGGCCAAGCGTGAGCTCGGTGCGCCACCTTCCTATTATTCTCTTATGCACTTGAGGTATGGCGCCTCAGTCACAATCAGACCTTCACAGTCAGACCTGCCGGGAAACCAGGAACCGCTCGATATTCCAACGAAGGAAGTATTGGTGAAATTTGTGGAATACTCGATGATTCAAATCGACCGTTTCCACGGAGGGTCGAAGCGGCTGGGAGGATGCCCTTTGCGCAATACACCACCCGCTGTCATGTTGGCAAGCAGAGGCGCAACTCGCATGCGTCAGAGGCGCAACTCGCATGCGTCAGCGGGCAAACGCGTGTTACGGGATGAGAGGCGCACCCTGCGCTTGCCCCATCAGGAACTCGACAGTGAACTTCAAAACAATGAGCTTGAGAGCTTCGGTGCCGAACGTCTCCACGGCAAGCATCGTGGCCCACATGGCGACCACCTCCATCTCCGCCTCTTTCCCAACGATTTCGCGGATTTGCATGCTCAGCACCAGCAGCGACCACGCAATGACTGTCCACGACGTGACGATCAGCACATACGCTGCCTTCTGTAGATGCTGCTCGATTGGGCTCACCAGCCGCACCTGCGCCAGGAGCTTGATTTCCTGCCACGACGCACCCCCTTCCCACTACCCCGCTTTCGTGTACACTCCGCGGCGCTCCATGCTGGATTTACAATCCTAGCCGTCCATTCCCACTCGAGGAACAGTAGCGCTCTCCCTTGTTCATCCTCCCCTCTCCTTTCTAGCCCACCAGTTGGAGAGCTATCCTTGAGCAATTCGCATCAACGCAGTTCGGTGCTTACTCCGGTGCCGCCGGAATGGTTCACACTTTGAGCAATGTTGTTGATAGGGCGCGGTCTCCATGCGTCATCCGGGCCGTTAGCCCTGTCTTTATGATCGGTCACTTCCCCCAAATTGACATTCGTTTGACTTCAGTCTCTGCCGTTCCCTTGGCTCTCATCTTAAAAACATGGCGCAACATGTTGCACAGCGATAGCAATAGTTTCGGTTATTCCAAAGAGCTCAGAGTCACAGCACCTCCCATCTCCCTCGGAAGAAAGTCAAGGACAGCCAGTCATCACACTGGACGGACAATTGTGACAGCAGCGGGTCTTACAAGCGTGCAGCTTCGAGTTAACTACGTACCTTCGGCCGAGCACTCTCCGTGGCTGTCCCCAGGAATGGCCCCAGGATCAGCAACACCAAACGTCTCACCTGCATAGAATATCCACACCATCCATCCGTCTCCTCGCTATTTTTCTCTCTGACCCTGATGAGGGGTGAGCATCTGGTCACGCTCGGGGCCTAATGGCGCGTTCGGAAAGCGGTGCGATTTGGGCGACCCAGCCCATTCACACATGTCGTGGTATCCCCAAGACCGCCTCTCCCCCCAGCTCTTGAAACTTTGAGTCGCTCCCTCCTCAACCCCAGGCGTCAACACCGTCCGATGAGCGGACCCCAGGCTGGGATTTTGGGCCGGAGTTTCTCTCTAAGCTATGGAGGCCCTTCTATCTTGTGGACCGTGAACTGCCATATGAAGCTGCACCAGCCTCATCGACTAGGCGCGCACAGGGGCGGGGGATCAGGGGAGCGAGCGATGGTCCGGCCAACCAACAGACCCCGCTGCATTCGAATATTCAGCTGCTCTGAAAGCTCGAGGTCATCAGTGCAAAGGGCCTCCCGCATCGCCCAGGTGTCATCGGTGAAGGGTTTCTTTGCGCATCTCCTGGGTGTCATCGGTGAAGGGTTGGCATAGTGGGCTACCCGCCTCGCTTTGAGGCGCATCGCACCGTGCAGCAGGACTGACGGAGCACACCTGGCGGTACGACCAGTAGACGAGGCCGAGCGCCACACGGATGGCGTTCTGCATGATCTGCGGCTTGATCATCAGCGTGATGACGGCCACGAAGGCGATGGCCACTGCCTTGTTGAACTTCTGGAAGTTGAAGAAGAGGGCGTACAGCGTGAAGACCAGCGTCTGCAAGACTGCGGTCGGGCCTTGCCCAAAGAGCCTCTCCAGCTTCCTCGTCGGCTGATGCACGAGCCCTCCCTTCCCCCCACCCCCACAGATCCCCCAGGACTGCAGCTCACTGCCCAGGGTCCGAGATGATCCGAGCATTTGCCTGCGACCGAGCCTTGCCTTCACGACAGCTGCGGTGGCCACAGAGCCTGACGGGCAACCTCGGCATCTCCGATGACGCGCTGTCCCTCATGTGCTTCGTCGGCTTTTAGAGCCATGACTTGGGTCAGCATGATGGCTCACAACAGCAGCCGTTGCAGCAGCCGCAGCCGCATGCGGCAGTAGCGGCCGCAGCAGCCGCAACCACATACACCCGACGCTTGCAGCAACAGTAGCAGCAGCAGCATACCAGCGAAGACACCAAGCCCGCAAGTCCCAGGTCTCAAGCATGGGTGGAGGTGGAGGTGGAGGTGGAGGTGGAGGTGGAGGTGGGAGGTGGGAGGTGGAGGTGAGGTGGAGGTGGGAGGGAGGTGGGAGGTGGAGGTGGGCGGGCGACTCACGAAGATGCCCCAGTGCCCTGGGACGTTGGCACCAGCTGCCATGATGAAGAACTGCGAGAGGATCATGGTGACCGGGGTCAAAATCCCGACAATGATCATGATCACCCAGATCCGATCTGTGCCCTCCCGCCCACGCCCCTGGGTCTCCCTGACTATCCTCTTCAACCAGCCTGCCGCACGTCGAGCACCTACAAGCCCCGGAGCCCGCCAGGATACACGGCGGAGGCCCATGGAGGGGGGAATTGGATCTTCGGTGGGTCTCTCTGCATCTCCCCCCCTCTCGCCTCCCTCTTCCCCCCCCATTACATTCAGGAGCAGGCGCAAAACAAAAGAAAGGAGGGTGTGGAGTGGGGTGGAGGGCGCAAACCAGCGAAGGTGTCCTGTGGGAAGGCGGAGCAGCTGAAGCCGCCCAGTTCCTCTGGTTGTAGCCCATCTGGTACAAGGGGGTACCACGTGGCAGGGGGTTGGAAGGGAGGAAGGAGAACGGATCTCGTACTCACGGTTCACGAGTTGTGCAGCTCTTCTGGCAAGGGGCTACCAAAGTGGGTGGGCGAGGGGGGTGTTTCGGGGGAAAGAGGGGATTCTTTCGCGCACGGACTCATTTGCCAAAAGGCACACTGCGTGCCATCCATCACATTAGAAACGGACGAAGTTGCTGGGCGCAGCGAAGGGGGGAATGGGGGGGGCAGGCTCACCTTGGCGCGCAATGTTCAGGTCGAGGCAGTAGGTGAAGCCGAGGCAGGGTGCAGTGGTGTCCATGGCGTCGGGACAGCCGACGAAGGTTTTTTGTTCGACGCAGCAGTTGCGTGCCTTCGAGAAGTAGAACCACACAGTGAAGACCAGCATGTAGATGTAGGTATTGACCTGGACCACTATCCGCTCCGACCGCGAGAAGGGCTCCACGGCGCGGACGAGGTAGATGGCGCAGAGCGGGTGAGCCCTCATCAGCCGCTTCGACAGCGCAGTGCACTTGCGGAAGCCCTTGCGCCTCATTTGGTGCAGCTGCTGCCAACGCTCGGCCCACGACATCTTCAGAAGGAATTTGGACCTGCGCCTCCTCGGTTCAGCAACTTTCTGCAAGTACAGCTCCTCGATACGCGCCACATGTCCTGCCTGCGGACGCGCTCCCCCACACCGCACGATCACCGCGGCGGCGCGCAATCTCTCCCCACCTGTACCGCACGATCACTGCGCTGCGTGGCACTGGTTCCGAGACACAGGTTTTCTTCCTCCATATGACACCGCCTGATGAGCCTTCTGCACTTCTGAAGCGCATGCGGAGGCCTCCCATCCCCGGAGTGTGCACGGTGCACGGCCCAGATGGATTTCCAGGACGGCGCACCATCTCGGGGCATCAAGGCAGCGCCAACAAAGAGCAATCTTCTTGCAGCGCCTTCCGGGTATCCTGCACAGGAGTTGAAGAGGCGGGCACACCAGCCACTCGTCGGTGTATCTGGTGGCCGTCTGCTGAAGTTCCGGCAGCAGAGGCTCGAGCGCGGGAACCCTGGCGACCTGCAACAAGAGGTGTGGAATCACTGAGTGTCAAGCCTAAACCATGTTCATATTTAACACATCACAACATGTCTTATATTTAACACATCACAACACGTTGTCTGAAATATGGAATGTGGTGCACGGTGAGATACGGTGATTCCATACCCCTCACCTGCGACTGGATGAATCGCTCGGACTGGCCCCGCAAGGTGACCTGGCTGTTCGGGGGGTCCCACGGGTTTTCGGTCCAGGCGTACGGGTAGTTCAGCAGCTGCTGTAGCACCAGGATGGTGGCCCACACATCCTGCGCTTTCGTTGCGTCGACGCCCTTGCCCTTAGCCCCGCTCGCATCTCCTCCCTTGGGACTTGCGTCGGTGTAGGCGCGGAGGAGCGCCTCGGGTATGCTGCGGGCGAGCGGCGCGAGGCGGTGAACGGGCACCGGGCTCGCCTCCAGGGAGAGGATCGGCTTCCCCGCCTTCAACACCGTGGCGAGGCTCTTGGACATCGTGAAGCGGCCGTCCATGCGCTGCAGGAAGATGAGGTTCCATAGGTGCGAGCGCGAGTACCAGCCAGGCTGGGACATGCTTCCGATCAGCACCTTAGACACGCTCACCCACCTGCCCCCATCCGCCGCCATGCACTCCCAGCTCCCCCCTTCCTCGCTCTCCCGCTCCCTGAGGTGCTCCCCCCACTTCCCCTCCCTTCTCCTCCCCGCTCAACCCGTGGGCGCCAAGCCCTCGTCCCGGGCTCTTGAACCTCGACGCACACCCCGCAGCACCTCTCTGCGATCGCGCAAGCAGGCCGCCCTCGATATAGGTGCGGAAGAAGAAGGGGGCGCGCGGGTGGCACCACTCGAAGGGACGGTTGCTCGGCATTTGCCATTGAAGTTTGCTAGCTCGTGCGGCCTGCTCCTGCAGATCCTTGCGGCTGAGCACCGACTTGAGGCTGAAGAAGGCCTGCACCAATGCAGTGCCCAGCATGCGCTCCACCGGGAGCGTCGCCATTCTCTTCTCCTGCTGGTCAGCCTCCTTCAGCGAGCGCGCCGACATCGGAGGCGCCGTGACCCCCCCGTCCCCTTCTGCTGCCAATCTGCCAGAGGCCGAGGGGACCCTTGGGAGCGTCGCTGTGGACATCCTGTCTGGGTGGACCGCGCCGCCCGCGCTCTCCACGGGGTGAGCTCCCCCAGCCTGGGGGGCATCCAGGGTATTCTCGACGACCGGCTGCGCGCGCTCACCGCCACGCTCGGCCTGGAGGGAGACCGCTGCCGTGGCCGCCTCAGTGAGCGCCTGTCCGGAGGTGTGGAGGGGTCCCTCGCCGGTCATCGCTGCCAACTCCTCAGCAGTCTCCCGCGAGGCGCGGCCTCCCCGGGCAGCATTGCGGGGCTTGGCGCTCTTCCCCTGCCGCGCCTGCGCCTCCTCCTCTAAGTAATCCAGCGGGATACAGAGGCATAGACGGAATATGTTGATCTGCATCGAGGCAAATAAATCGCGCGCAGTGAGCGGTTTCGTGCCCACCGCCCGCGTTACACGTTCCGCCGTCGCGACCTCTGAAGCGCGGGGCATCCTCGGCGCGCGTCTGAACAAACTTGGGATGGATCTCAGGGAGACTCCAGACCTCGAGGACCGCAGGCTCTTGGAGATGCGCTTGGGGAGCGCATCCCGCCATTTGGCCGGACGAGGGTTCCCACCACCATCCTCCTCCTCCTCCTCCTTCTCGAGGGCGGGCTCCTTCAGAAGCGGGTCACTTCCAAAGTGCCTCTCCATCACAGGTCCGGCCATCGGCAGGCTGCTGGCCGTCGGCAGGTCTTGCCACGGCGCCCTCTCTCCAGGGGAGACCGGAATAACGGTGGATGCGTTGTCGGGGCTCGGGTGAGCAGGGCGGCCTCCAGCCTGGTTGTCACATGTGGCTGCTGCCAATCCAGAAGCCAAAGGGCTTTTGCCCCCCTCCCGAGGCAGCCCCGAAGGCAAGCTCTGACGATGCCGAGGCGAGTCCTGCCTCCGGGGCTGCACAGGCGGGGGGTCTAGCACGCAGGTCGCCCTCTTTTTGCTCACAAACATTATCTTCTCGGGACCGTTGAGATCGTTGCTGACTGAGACATGGCCAACTCGCAGCGTATCGAACTGCGGAATCCTCGGAGAGGTTCGAACTCCCCGCCGTTCGATCCCAAGAATGGACTGTATCGCTGGCCGGCGCCTTTCGACTGTATCGCTGGCGCGCTTCGTTCGCTGGCCGGCCTCCCTCTTCACGTCAGCCGTGACCTTGTCGCTGTCAGCGCCGCGCATCGGCTCAGCACCGGACGTGGTCGACTCCAAAGCCGTGTCAGCGGCGGGGTGCATTCCTCGAAGGGACTGGATAGCCGCCACGTATCCCTCCGACTCGCCGTCCTCAGCTGCCGTCTCCTTCGCCACATCATGAGCAAACAGCATGCCGAGGGATAAACGCCGAGTTGTGCGCCTGCCCTTGTGTTTTTTGCGATCTACGATGCTCCACGTCCACACGTCCTCAATCACCTGCGCGGCGCCGCCTGCGTCGTCAGTCCCCAATGGGAGCCGTTGCGCTACCCGCTCCCCAGCCAAGCCGCCCCTAAGCCCCCCCGCTCGCCTCGGACCGCTGCACTTCTTGCCACCTCCGATGGGGCGCGCCAATAGGAAGGTCTGCAGATGAACGTCGGCCATTGATTTGGGGATGGGGATCTGCGGATCGCCATCGCCGTTGTTTTGGAGATGGCGAGGGTGCGGCCCGAGCCCTGCGCTGTGAGATCGGCGATGCGCATCTGCGCGCAAGAAAACAGCCCGGCGGAGGTGCGCAGCGCAGGCCGGGGGGGCGCGCGCGGTGCCACGGGGGGCGTGCAGGATGCAGCAGGAGGAGGGAAAGGGGGACTGGCCTTGAAGGTTTGGCAGTCCACGTTGACCATCTTGAGCAGCAGCTGCATTCGCTCCAAGTTGTGGAAGTAGTTGGACACGAAGTACAACATCGGCGCCCCGACCATGAAGATGGCCAGCACGCACAGCAGCACAAACGACTGCTCCGCGTCCGCCAGGCTCACCCTGGTCATGTCCGAGGCCCCAATAGTGGACACTTTCGGCACCTTTATACTCCCCTGCTCCGTCTGCTGCGCCGCAGCGAAGTCTGTCAGGTGCGTGCACAGGCAGCCGGTCTCCTCAACCCACACGCACCCCGGGCCCTCAAAGCGCTGCCTGCGCCACTCCCACCAGCAGGAGCCGTCGCCTGACGCCTCCGACAACGCGCATGCCGCGCCCAGGTACTTCCGCATTCCGACGTCTGTCCCCAAGAACCTGTGACAGGTCCCTCCACCCCCTCCCCCCGGGTCCCCATCCGCGCCATGAGTTCAGAGTCAAAGATGCGGAGTCTGGGCGCCATGGTCGGGCTCCAACGGAGTATATGCAGCTCGGCCGGATTTGATGATCAGCGTTGCGTGCCCCTCCGATGGTTCATTGAGGGTCGGAGTTCATTCGGACGCCCTGGACTGCGGGATTGTGCTGCGGCCGTTGAGGATTGAACAGAGGGGCGCGGGTGGACGGCCAGATATGCCGCATTCAGTTGTGGGTGCAAGGCGGAGGCGGGTGCGGCGAGGTGGATCGGGGCGCACTCCGGGTACGCCGCCCTCCACGACTCCTCACATTCCGCGAGGAGGATGGCGGCGTCTGCAAGGCCCCACGCCGCCTGCAGTCCCCACTCCGATAGCCTCGAGACATTCTGCTCACGCCAGGTGGCGGTGGCGCCTGGCGGGATCGGATTCGGCAAGGTGGCGCAGCCCTCCGTGCGATAGGCCCTTGAGGCCGGGTCCCAGAACGAGCACTCCGCGCCGAGGTATGCAGAGCCCTCCCAGAGGCCCTCTTCCGTTGACCCCTCCCGCACCGCCGTCGAGTTTGGTGGCAGCGGCGTGGGCAGAGTGAAGCTGAGCGCCTCCGCCAGGTGGCGCACCACCAGCTCGCTGCCGTTAGGGCCGTACAACGTGATGGACGCCACGTCGGACACCAGGGGCCCCAGGCGGTCGTCGGCGAGGGCACGGGCGCCGGCAGCAGCAACGCCGGAGGGGCGAGCATCATGAGGATCAATTCTGCTCTCGACAAGCAACAGGTCGACGCTCGACGCGACGTCCGCCCCGAGATCCGCCGCCAGGTTCGCTGGCAGCCTCACAGCGGCGCCGTGGGGGGACGTCACTGGTGTCCCGAGCGCTCTTGACGCGTTCAAGGTGAGGTCAGCCCGCAGAGCCAGTGACGCAAACACTGGCGAGGCCACCGTCGCTGGCGCCTCCTCCGGAACCAGACCCTGTTACACAGCAGCGCGGGAAGCACTGAGCAGTGGCGGAGCGACTTGCGGACGCACTTCCACTCAGGGGCAATGCAGTCAGAGGCCTGAGCCGAGGGGGCGATAGGGTATATTACCCAAGCCGAGGGGGTGGAACAGTCATTGGCCTAAGGCGAGGGATTGATACAGTCAAGAGATCTGGGCCGAAGAGGTGATATACGCATAGATCAGAGCCTAGGGGGCAATGTCGTCAGAGATCTAAACTGACGGGATGATACCGAACAAGACCTAAGGCGAGGGGCGATGCGCTACCTGGGATGCCACGGTCCAGGGAGCGAGATTGTGAGAGATCTGAACGGAGAATACGATGCATTATGATCCTCGATTTGAGGGTGCATGAGGGTTCGAGAATTGAGCTAAGGGGGTGAAACAGTCAGGGGCCTGAGCTGAGGAGTTACACAGTCCGAAAGCAGGCCGAGGGTGATACAGTCAGGGTGCCAAGCCGAGGGGTGATACGTGAGACCCAGGCAAGAGTGAAGACAGTCAGGGGGCCTGAGCTGAGGGGTTACACAGTCAGGACTTGGGCGAGGGTGATACAGTCAGGGTGCCAAGCCGAGGGGTGATACGGCGCAAGACCCGAGGCCAAGGGGCGAGACTGATCAGAGACCCGAGCCAGGGGCGAAAGAGTCCGAAGACCCGAGCCGAGGGGCAAAACAGTCAGGGCCCGACCAAGGGCGAAACAGTCAGAGACCAGGCAGGGGAGGGCGAAACAGTCGGGACCGAGCCAGGGCGAGACAGTCAGGAGCCCGAGCCAAGGGCGAAACAGTCAGGGCCCAGAGCCAAGGGGGCCAAAACAGTCAGAGACCGAGCCAGGGGCGAAACAGTCAGGGCCGAGCCAAGGGGCAAAACGGTCAGAGACCGAGCCGAGGGGCAAAACAGTCAGGAGCCAGAGCGGGCGAAACAGTCAGGGACCAGGCAAGGGCAAAACAGTCAGAGACCCGGGCCAAGGGAGCGAAACAGTCAGGGACCCGACCAAGGGAAACAGTCAGAGACCGAGCCAAAGGGCAAAACAGTCAGAGACCGAGCCAGGGGGCGAGACAGTCCAGAGACCGAGCCAAGGCGGCTGATCAGACACCCGAGCCAGGGCGAGAGCAGTCAGACCCGGAGCCAGAGAGGGGCGAGACAGTCAGAGACCAGTAAAGGGGCGAAACAGTCAGAGACCCGAGCCAAGGGGGCAAAACAGTCAGAGACCCTAAATAGACTGAGATAGACTGAGATAGACTGAGATAGACTGATAGACTGAGACAGACCGAGATAGACTGACAGACTGTGATAGACTGAGATAGACTGAGATAGACGGGAGTGCAGCGGGGAGAAATGCACCTGAGCATTAACCCGCCCGATGGCATGCACCACGTCCATCGCGGCACCAACCTCCGCGCTCTGATTCACTGCCATGAAGGCGCCCACCGTGGAGCTGCTCAGACCCTCAAGCAGCGCTGCCGATCCCGCTGCGTGCAGCTGCACCTCCGGGTCCTCGACGCTACACGAGGCCACCAGGGACGCCGCCAATTCACGCAGCCGACTTCGCGTTGCCGCCGCCAGCTCACTGGGATCCTCTGCCACTACCGCCGCACTCTGCGCCAGGCGTGTCACTGTGTCGGTCGTCGGCGGCAGCGCCTCCCACACCGCGCCCACTACCTCCGTCATCGTCTCGCGTTGCGCCAGCCTCTGCGCAGCAGACGTGTTCCCAGCTCCCTCCTGCCCAGTTGGCCCGCTACCTATCTGCAAACCCTCCGTCCCCGCAACCTCCTGCAGCCGCCGCCGCATGCGCCTTGCCGCCGCACCGCCTTCCCCTTGCCCAAGCACTGCGACTGCCTTCAGCACAAGGGCGGTCGTGTCTCGGCCCTCCGCCACCCCCGTCACCGCCTCCTGCACAGAGCTGTCCACGTACTCCGCCGCGTCAGCCTCCCGCGCGAAGACCAACGGCCGCACAGCAACGCTCGCCGCCGCCCACGCCTCCGCCCCCCATAAGTCCTTCACGTACAGGTAGACTGACACAACGTGCCCGTGCTCCGCCAGCCCGGAGGCCGGCACTCCGACGGAGAACACGGGCGACGGCTGCCACTGGGAGAGCATCATCAGCGCCGCCTCGCCCTCCGCATCCCCCATCACCTCGTAACGCAGCTGGTACCACAAAGGCTGGTCCTCCACGTCGTCCTCCCAGCCGCTGCCCTCGAACGTGAACAGGGTCTCGAGATCCCCCTGCACAGGGGCCGCCACAATTGTGCCCGAGTGGGGGGGCGAGTTCACCCGCACGTCAAGTGACACCGATGAGGGCCCGTTGTCATCCACTGCAACCAGCGTGAAGCGATACGCCGCACCCTGCATTAGGGTTCCCGGCGGCAGCACCAACTGCCTCAGAGTGAGCGCGGTGGAGGCGGAGGACGCCAGATCCACGGCAGGCGCGCCGTCGAGGGCTGTGAGGGACCACGCGAGCGCGAGGCTGGTGGGCCGCAGTGAGGCCACCTCCGCCGTCAATGTCAGCTTGACGTTCGCGTTGTGCTTGGCCAGCGCCAGCGGCTGGATCGCCGGCACTGGCGGCGCCCCAGCAGCGATGGTGACGTTGGTGCTCGCGGATGCCTCCCGAGCACCTTTCGTGACCCGGCAGCGTAGCGAGTACACCGCGCCATCTCCCGCCGCCCCTGCCAGGGTGAGCGACAGCGCCGCCTCCCTCATCTGCGCCGGCAGCAGCTGGCCGTTGATGTCACGGCAATGCGGGTCCCCCCCGGCACCCGCCAGGTCATTGCGGGCACACGTCCACTCGAAGGTCATCTCCCCTGGCTCCCCATCCGGGTCATAGCTGGGGCCGGCATCCAGCACCAACGGGAGGCCCTCCCCAGTGTGCACCAGGCCACCCATGATCAGCGCCACCAGCGCCTGGGACCGTACGATGAATGCCACCTCTGCCACTGCCCACACTGCGTTATTGCCGCGCAGCGCTGCCCGGAGGCCCAGGGTGTACGCCACGTTGGCGGTGAGGGTGCTTTTCGGGAGGTACAACGTCGGTGTCTCGCGCATGTTCGTACTCGAATCGAGGGGAACCACCATGCCATCCGAGGTCACCCCATGCCACATGTACGCCACCCCCTGCTCGCCCACAAGCCTCCCCAACACCCCCTAAAAGCCCACCCTCATGTCCCCTCATCAGCGCACGCCAATCGGGAGTCCGAGGCCGGTGGCGCAGCAGCTTCACATGCTCCCTAAGAGCCTCGGCCAGGGAGAGGGAAGTCTTAATTCGCGGTGCACTCAGCAGGCCGGCTGCTGGCGGCGCCGGACAAAACATTGGATCATTGTGCATCTTGCTGCAGCTAATGGGAGGGTGAAAGGGGTGGTGAAAGGGAAGGGTAAAAGGGGTGGTGAACAGGAGGGTGAGAGGAAGGGATAGAAGGGGACGGTGGGGAAAAATGGGGAGGTATGAGGAGAGGGTTAGAAGAGAAAGGGAGGTATGAGGAGAGGGTGAGAAGAGAAAGGGAGGTATGAGGAGAGGGTTAGAAGAGAAAGGGAGGTACGAGGAGGGTGAGAGAAAGGGAAGGAGAGCAGGGGGGGAGGAAGGGTGACAGGGCGCGAGGAAGTAAGAGGAGCCAGCATGGCGGGCTGGCAAGGGCGGGCTCAGTGACCGGGCCAGAGACCTTGGAGGGCCATCGGCGCAAGGAGAGGGAGGGAGGGCAAGAAGGCAGGAAGGGCACCTGGGTCTGAATGCAGTCCACGTCGCTCAATCCTCCGAACACGCCTGCCAGCTGATTGATGCCGGCGCGCTTCATCTGTCCGTCCACCACAGTGCTCATCTGGCGGTCAAGATCCAGCCGCAAGCTGCACATCTCACACACCACCCCGTCGCCGCGGAAGCCCTCGGGGCAGCTCCCGCAGGCGCGCCCCTCCCCGGGGGCGGCCACGTCGGTGCACGCCACCCCAGGGAAGCAAGGCGCTGCTGCGCACCCATCAGCGTCCACACACACTGTGACGCCCGAGCCGCTGTACCCGGTCGGGCAGGGCCCGCAGTCGGCGTATCCGGTGGCGGCGTTGTCGGTGCAGGTGGAGAGCGGGTCGCAGCCACCGTGGTCGGTGCCGCACATGACGCGCTCGCGGCAGCCTTTGTCGCCCGTGCCAATGTACCCCTCCGGGCAGGCGCCACAAGAATAGCCACCGGGCTCGTTGATGCATTGCGTGCGCACCGTCGCATCCTCCCCGGACACCCAGCACCCACCATTCAGAGCACGCTGACACTCATCCACATCAGCGCACCCGGCTCCCTGCGCCTCGAAGCCCACCGGGCACTCTCCGCAGACCCGGCCAGTGCCTGGGGCGAGCACGTCCTGGCAGGGCTGGCTGAAGTCCCCCTGGCTCCAACACGGCTCTGACGCGCACCCGTCCACCTCGACGCACCGCCACCCGGCCAGGATCCTCACATCCTCTCTCGGGACGGATCCGCTCGGGCACTCCCCGCACACACGCTCGCCGCTGCCTGCGTCCATTGTGCACGTCACCGCCACGTCACACCTGCCACGCCATGCCGCAAGCTCCCCCGCCCCTCTTCTCATCCCGAAGGCCCCCCCCCTCTCCCTCGCTCTCATTCTATTCCTCCGACTTTCGCCTCACGACTTCCCCTGTAGTGAAAGTGATGGATTTGCCACGCTAAGAAAGGGCTAGATGGGGCCCCGCAAGCTGAAGATTTGCCCCTCCTCGACCCCTTTCTCTCCGTACCTTGTCGCAAGCACGCCATGGAGCGATCGCATGTGAGATCAATGGGCGGGCCCGTCAGAGGATGCTAGGAGTTTCTATGGGGCGGCGGGGGGGGGCAAGTCGCGCACCCTCCGTTGCGCATGTAGCACTGGTTCACCACGCAGTCGGTCCCGTCATGCCCCACCATCCCCTCCGGGCACGGCGCACAGGTGTGCCCCGTGCCCGGGGCCCGCACGTCCACGCATGCGCCGTAGCAAGCGCCGGCCTCCAGCGCGGCGCACCCGTCCTCATCCGTACATCCGGTTGCGCCCGTCCCCACATACCCTGCCGGGCATTCCCCGCAGGAGACACCGTTGTCCGTGTCCTCGCAGGACGTGAGTGGGTCGCATCCACCGTTGTCCTCCTCGCACACCGTGGGCGGCAGGCAGCGCAGGTCGCCAGACCCGAGCCAACCCGCCGGGCAAGCGCCGCACTCGTGACCACCCGCGAGGTTCGTGCACAGCGCATTAGGGTCGCACCTGACCTCTCCTCCCCGCTCCCCCGCTCCTGCTTCTCAGAGAAAGAAAAGAAAAAGAAAAGACTACGCCCCCTGGGGCGTGAGAGGACATGACTCCCCCGTCCTCTGGGCAGGCCTGCTTCTCACAGCCATCTGGGGGAGCGACTCTTGACCGTCCGGGAGGCCCTCAGTTGAATCCACCATGGCGGTTGATCGGCAGCATAACACAGAGCAGATTAATCCTGGGCAAAACAAGAAATCAGGAAAACAGCATCAACACCAACTGCCTGAGCATCTCGCAGGCACAAGCTCCGGCTTCGGAACAGCTCCTCATCCTGGTACCGGAGGATGTTGGCACTTTGGAGCATACGATGAAGGGGGAATGGGGGTGGGAGGATGAAGGGGGGACGCCTCTGATGTCGGCTGGGGCGCACTCATCCACATCCTTGCATGTGTCCCCATTCCGCTCGTACCCTGACGGGCAGGCGCCGCACAAATAGGTGGTGCTGGTGCCCGCCACGACGGAGGAGCAAGCCATCAAGGGGCCGCACGGGGAAGGCTCCGCGCAGGGGTCGGCCGTGCACGCCACTCCGTTACCGACGAGACCTTCCGGGCACGCCTCACAGCGGAAGCCGGTTCCGGGAGCGGCAATATCGGCACAGAGCCCCCCTGGGAAACATGGCTGCGGAGCGCATCCGTCGACATCCAAGCATGCCGTGCCCCCAGTGCCGGGATACCCGGCAGGGCAGGGCCCGCACTCGGTGCCGCCACCGAGTATGTCCTCGCAGGGAGCAAGCGGGTCGCAGCCGCCGTTCTGCTGCCCGCAGGTCGCCTCTGCCCCGACCGCGGTGCATCCGCCGGCACCGGCCCCGATGTCGCTTCCGCCGCGCGCGCCGGGAGGGCAATCTGTGCAGGAGTACCCTCCAGCGAAATTGGCGCAGACCGTGAGCGGGTCGCACACCCCGATGGCGCCTGCGCACTCATCCACGTCGTTGCAGCCGCTGCTGCCATTGCCGGTGAAGCCGGTAGGACACACGCCGCAGGAGGGCGGCTGCCGGCCTGGCAGGTTGACGCAGAGTGTGCGAGCGTCGCAGCTGACGCCCCGGCTCCCAACCCCTCCGCCCGCCCTCTATTAACATGGCTGAATGCAGGCATGGATACAGCCGTATGCACAGCCTCTCGCCCGGCGGGATGGGCGGGGGATAAGTATCCACCTAGCCCTTCATTGTCAGGCTGATGCCGCGCTAAAGCACCACCCCCAAGTCGGAAACGACTGCCGACCAATGGTCGAATTTGACCGGAGGATGACAACGGCTGCTGCTGGGCGGTGGATGACAGCGACTGCCGACTAATGGTCGAATTTGACCGGAGGATGACAGCGGCTGCTGGGCGGTGGATGACAGCGGCTGCTGCTGGGCGGTGGATGACAGCGGCTGCTGGGCGGTGGATGACAGCCGTTGCTGCTGGGCGGTGGATGAAAGCCGCTGCTGGGCGGTGGATAACAGCGGCTGCTGGGTGCTGGACAAAAACGAAGAGATGCCCTTTGATGTATGAGAGCATCCGTTGGCGGGCGCACAGAACGCTCGGGGGGCGAAAGTGGATGAAAGCAGAGGTTGAGATATCTGCCTGGTGAGCAAACGTAAAAACCGGCTGGCGTGCAAGCAGCTGAGCAGTTGACAACCATGAATTGTTATTGACAGCGCACAAACAGAGCCTGCTTGGCTCAGAGAACACTTGGGGGGCCCTGGAGCACAGGCTGCCTCCTGTGGAATGGCAGAGGCGGTGCGCATGGATCACTGCTGGAAGCGGTCAAGGCAGCGTACCCTCCATTGGCCCCGTCCGCGCACTCGTCAAGGTCCTCACACAGCGTTCCATTCAGCAGCGCGATCTCGGAGCAATCAAGGAGGGATGCTCTGATGGGCGCTGAGGTGGCAGCCTCGGCTTCAGGCGCGGCGCCCTCCGGGCTCGAGGAGGAGAGCGATGATGCGGAGAGTGTGACCGGCTCGGAGGCGGTGGCATTCTCAGCATGGTCGCTCAGCAGAGCCGAGCTATTGAACATCGCAAGCAATCCGCCGTCCGTGCTCAGGGAGGCAGCGAAAGCTTCCGCGGTGGCCCCGCTGGCAATGTCCGTCTCGGTGAACACCACCTCCGTAGCCACTCCCACGCTACCAGCATAGACGCTTACAATGCTCACCTGGACAGACGGGAAAGAGAGGCGTTCACATCAGCCTTGCTTGCATCCAACAAGCCTCCACAGCATTCGAATGCATGCACCACGTCTATCCCCCCCTGCGAACTGCGAGGAAGCCTGAGAGGGGGAGGGGGGGGTCCTGAGCAGGCGTCGGCATCACTGCTAGCCAGGCTGAGGTAGGGTCCTGAGCAGGCGTCGGCACAACTGCTAGCCAGGCTGAGGGGAGATGCAAGAGCTGCATGAGTGTAGCACACGCACCCAGTGATACTAATGGCAAGCAGGCATTCTAGCAGAAGCTTACCTGGGACAAGGCCACCCCTGCACTCCCAGCGATTGCCATCTTGTAACTAGAGGTGACGTTGTTGTAGTAGGCGGGATCGGCTATTAGCTCCGCATACGACAAGGAGCTGAATGTGATGGAGAAGCTTTGCGTGCTGGCCAGCGTGGATGTGGGTAGTGCAGTGGGCGTGCTGGCCAGCGTGGATGTGGGTAGTGCAGTGGGTGTGCTGGCCAGCGTGGATGTGGGTAGTGCAGTGGTGGGTGTGCTGGCCAGCGTGGATGTGGGTAGTGCAGTGGGCGTGCTGGCCAGCGTGGATGTGGGTAGTGCAGTGGGCGTGCTGGCCAGCGTGGATGTGGGTAGTGCAGTGGGCGTGCTGGCCAGCGTGATGGGTAGCAGCAGCTACTTGCTGGCCAGCGTGATGTGGGTAGTGCAGTGGGCGCAGCTGGCCACGTGGATGTGGGTAGTGCAGTGGGCGAGCTGGCCAGCGTGATGTGGGTAGTGCAGTGGGCGAGCTGGTCGGCGCAGTAGAAGTGGTGAGAGACCTGGTGGGGGAGACGGAGGTGGGGTGCATGGAGGTTGGGTGGGTAGGGTCGGTGGGGGAGGCGGAGGTGGGGTGCACCTGAGGCTGGGTGTTCGGTGGGGGAGGCGGGAGGTGGGGTGCATGGAGGTGGGGTGCATGGAGGTTGGGAGGTGTGGGGTCGGTGGGGGAGGCAGGAGGTGGGGTGCACGGAGGTTGGGTGTTCGCCGTGGGGAGGCAGAGGTGGGGTGCATGGAGTGGGGGTGGCGGGAGGTTGGTGCACGGTGGGGTCGGGGGGAGGCGGAGGTGGGGGTGCACGGGAGGTGAACGGTGGGAGGCGGAGGTGGGGTGCATGGAGGTGGGGGTGTACGGTGGGAGGCGGAGGTGGGGGTGACGGAGGTTGGGTGTACGGTGGGGGAGGCGGGAGGTGGGTGGTGGCGGAGGTTGGGTGTACGGTGGCAGGACCGGTGGTGGGACTCTGGCTGGGGGATAAGGTCGGGACACCAGTGGCAGGGGAGTCCGTAGACGGCGCTGTGGTGCTTGGAGCGTGAGTAGAAGGGGGCAGAGTCGGGGCCGTGGAAGGGGGGTAAGGAGGTGGGCTAGGGGGGGGAGGCGCATGAGCGATGGTCACTGTGCCCACGAGGTGGTTGGTAAAGGATCTGGTGCTGACCTCTCCGAACACCGTGTAGCTTCCGACGGAAAAGCCGCATAACACAAGTTTGCACTCCTCGTCGTGACATACATAGTTGCTGATAGTCCATGCCAGGGAGGTGGGCCCACTCGTGGTCGACGCATTCAAATCGGTCAGAGGATCTGACATGTTCAGCAAAATCTCCACGCAAGTGGTGGCAGGGCTGCCCGTGAAATACAGCAGGACGCCGTCTTCGTCTGCGGCCCCGATCCTGTAGGTCGGCGGGGGCGGGGACGGAGGCGTTGGAGACGGAGGTGGTGGGGGCGGGGGCGGCAAGGGTGGGGGGCGGAGAATTGAGGCTTGGGGCGGGTGCTCGGGAGCCTGCCACACGCAGTACGCCTTCATCTCGCTGCGCCCATCTGCCCCCTGCTTGGCATATGGACGTGAAGTGCCATG
>LGRX02015737.1:0-29880 GCA_001247695.2 Cymbomonas tetramitiformis | reverse complement strand
ACGACGCCACCCACGCGTTATGGCATGGCATGCTGGGAAGCAAAAAGCAAAGCACTGTCGCGCACATGATCCTGCGGTCATATGATGTAATGGCGATATCCATGTTAACATCGCATGGTAATTGATCGTGCTGTCCAAAAAGATCGACGCCTAGTGGAGATCGCATATTTGTGATCGACAGCGCCTAGTACCTTACTTACCTTAATCAGCAGCAGCAGCAACGCTCGAATCCCAACGGGCGATACCGCAGTCGAATGTTCCATCTCACGATCGCCAGACGCTAACGATGACAGTGCCACAACAGTCGCGTGTATGCACCACGACGCCACCCACGCGTTATGACATGGCATGCTGGGAAGCAAAAAGCAAAGCACTGTCGCGCACATGATCCTACGGTCAGATAGTGTAATGGCGAAAATGATTTAAACATCGCATGGCCGACGCGATGTTCGGAAATCAGATAGATTCGCTTTAACATTGCATAGCAGACGCGAGGATCGAGAAATATTAAATCATTAATGGAATGGCAGACTCGATGTCCATGTTCGGATCTCTCGAGTGCGCCACGTCGGCAAGATAAATAATCCCATCGACCGTCAGATGCGCCTAGTGGAGATCTTAATTTAAGATCGACCGGGCCTAGTACCTTACCTTAATCAGCAGCAGCAGCAGCAAAGCTCGAATCCCAACGAACGACGCAGTCGAATTATCGATCTGGCGATCGACAGACGCTAGCGATGACACTGCCACTGCAGTCGCGTACATTTATCGCGACGCCACCCACGCGTTATGGCATGGCATGCTGGGAAGTAAAAAGCAAAGCACTGTCGCGCACATGATCCTGCGGTCAGATGATGTAATGGCGATATCCATGTTAACATCGCATGGTAATCAATCGTGCTGAGTGTCCAAAAAGATCGACGCCTAGTGGAGATCGCATATTTGTGATCGACAGCGCCTAGTACTTACCTACCTCTGACCTTTATAATCTTCACCCAAACCAAATTACCTTGCTTACCTTACTTACCTTACTTACCTTACTTACCTTAATCAGCAGCAGCAGCAGCAGCAAAGGTCGAATCCCAACGAACGACGCAGTCGAATTATCGATCTGACGATCGACAGACGCTAGCGATGACAGTGCCACAACAGTCGCGTGTATGTACCACGACGCCACCCACGCGTTATGGCATGGCATGCTGGGAAGCAAAAAGCGAAGCACTGTCGCACACATGATCCTGCGGTCAGATGATGTAATGGCGATATCCATGTTAACATCGCATGGTAATTAATCGTGCTGTCCAAAAAGATCGACGCCTAGTGGAGATCGCATATTTGTGATCGACAGCGCCTAGACCTTTGACCTTTATAATCTTCACCCAAACCAAATTACCTTACCTTACTACCTCTGACCTTTATAATCTTCACCCAAACCAAATTACCTTACCTTACCTTACCTTACCTTAATCAGCAGCAGCAGCAAAGCTCGAATCCCAACGGGCGACGCAGTCGAATTTTCGATCTCACGATCGCCAGACGCTAACGATGACACTGCCACTGCAGTCGCGTGTATGTACCGCGACGCCACCCACGCGTTATGGCATGGCATGCTGGGAAGCAAAAAGCGAAGCACTGTCGCGCACATGATCCTGCGGTCATATGATGTAATGGCGATATCCATGTTAACATCGCATGGTAATTAATGGTGCTGTCCAAAAAGATCGACGCCTAGTGGAGATCGCATATTTGTGATCGACAGCGCCTAGTACCTTACCTTAATCAGCAGCAGCAGCAGCAAAGCTCGAATCCCAACGAGCGACGCAGTCGAATTATCGATCTGACGATCGACAGACGCTAACGATGACACTACCACTGCAGTCGCGTACATTTATCGCGACGCCACCCACGCGTTATGGCATGGCATGCTGGGAAGCAAAAAGCAAAGCACTGTCGCGCACATGATCCTACGGTCATATGATTTAATAACGATATCCATGTTAACATCGCATGGTGATTAATCGTGCTGTCAAAAAAGATCGACGCCTAGTGGAGATCGCATATTTGTGATCGACAGCGCCTAGACCTTTGACCTTTATAATCTTCACCCAAACCAAATTACCTTACCTTACTTACCTTACCTTACCTTAATCAGCAGCAGCAGCAGCAAAGCTCGAATCCCAACGGGCGATACAGTCGAATTTTCGATCTCACGATCGCCAAACGCTAACGATGACAGTGCCACAACAGTCGCGTGTATGTACCACGACGCCACCCACGCGTTATGGCATGGCATGCTGGGAAGCAAAAAGCAAAGCACTGTCGCGCACATGATCGTACGGTCAGATAGTGTAATGGCGAAAATGATTTAAACATCGCATGGCCGACGCGATGTTCGGAAATCAGATAGATTCGCTTTTACATTGCATAGCAGACGCGAGGATCGAGAAATATCAAATCATTAATGGAATGGCAGACTCGATGTTCATGTTCGGATCTCTCGAGTGCGCCACGTCGGCAAGATAAATAATCCCATCCACCGTCAGATGCGCCTAGTGGAGATCTTAATTTAAGATCGACCGGGCCTAGTACCTTACCTTAATCAGCAGCAGCAGCAAAGCTCGAATCCCAACGGGCGATACAGTCGAATGTTCAATCTCACGATCGCCAGACGCTAGCGATGACAGTGCCACAACAGTCGCGTGTATGTACCACGACGCCAAACACGCGTTATGGCATGGCATGCTGGGAAGCAAAAAGCAAAGCACTGCCGCGCACATGATCCTACGGTCAGATGATGTGATGGCGATATCCATGTTGACATCGCATGGTAATTAATCGCGCTGTCCAAATAGATCGACGCCTAGTGGAGATCGCATATTTGTGATCGACAGAGCCTAGTAGTCAATCAGCAGCAGCAGCAGCAGCAGCAGCAGCAGCAAAGGTCGAATCCCAACGGGCGACGCAGTCGAATGTCTAATCTCACGGTCGCCAGACGTTAACGATGACAGTGCCACTACATTCGCGTATATTTACCGCGACGCCACCCACGCGTTATGGCATGGCATGCTGGGAAGCAAAAAGCAAAGCACTGCCGCGCACATGATCCTGCGGTCATATGATGTAATGGCGATATCCATGTTAACATCGCATGGTAATTAATCGTGCTGTCCAAAAAGATCGACGCCTAATGGAGATCGCATATTTGTGATCGACAGCGCCTAGTACTTAGTCAATCAGCAGCAGCAGCAGCAGCAGCAGCAGGAGCAGCAGTAGCAAAGCTCGAATCCTAACGGGCGATACAGTCGAATGTTCCATCTCACGATCGCCAGACGCTAGCGATGACAGTGCCACAACAGTCGCGTGTATGTACCACGACGCCACCCACGCGTTATGGCATGGCATGCTGGGAAGCAAAAAGCAAAGCACTGTCGCGCACATGATCCTGCGGTCATATGATGTAATGGCGATATCCATGTTAACATCGCATGGTTATTAACCGTGCTGTCCAAATAGATCGACGCCTAGTGGAGATCGCATATTTGTGATCGACAGCGCCTAGTACATACCTACCTCTGACCTTTATCGTCTTGGCATCAAGTAAATTACCTTACTTACTACCTCTGACCTTTATAATCTTCACCCAAACCAAATTACCTTACCTTACCTTAGTCAATCAGCAGCAGCAGCAGCAGCAGCAGCAGCAGCAGCAAAGCTCGAATCCCAACGGGCGATACAGTCGAATGTTTCATCTCACGATCGCCAGGCGCTAACGATGACAGTGCCACTGCAGTCGCGTACATTTATCGCGACGCCACCCACGCGTTATGACATGGCATGCTGGGAAGCAAAAGGCAAAGCACTGTCGCGCACATGATCCTGCGGTCATATGATGTAATGGCGAAAATGATTTAAACATCGCATGGCCGACGCGATGTTCGGAAATCAGATAGATTCGCTTTTACATTGCATAGCAGACGCGAGGATCGAGAAATGTCAAATCATTAATGGAATGGCAGACTCGATGTTCATGTTCGGATCTCTCGAGTGCGCCACGTCGGCAAGATAAATAATCCCATCGACCGTCAGATGCGCCTAGTGGAGATCTTAATTTAAGATCGACCGGGCCTAGTACTTAGTCAATCAGCAGCAGCAGCAGCAGCAGCAGCAGCAGCAGCAAAGCGCGAATCCCAACGGGCGACGCAGTCGAATTTTCGATCTCACGATCGCCAGGCGCCAACGATGACAGTGCCACTGCAGTCGCGTACATTTATCGCGACGCCACCCACGCGTTATGGCATGGCATGTTGGGAAGCAAAAAGCAAAGCACTGTCGCGCACATGATCCTACGGTCAGATAGTGTAATGGCGAAAATGATTTAAACATCGCATGGCCGACGCGATGTTCGGAAATCAGATAGATTCGCTTTTACATTGCATAGCAGACGCGAGGTCCGAGAAATGTCAAATCATTAATGGAATGGCAGACTCGATGTTCATGTTCGGATCTCTCGAGTGCGCCACGTCGGCAAGATAAATAATCCCATCGACCGTCAGATGCGCCTAGTGGAGATCTTAATTTAAGATCGACCGGGCCTAGTACCTTAGTCAATCAGCAGCAGCAGCAGCAGCAGCAGCAGCAGCAGCAGCAGCAGCAGCAAAGCTCGAATCCCAACGGGCGATACAGTCGAATGTTCCATCTCACGATCGCCAGACGCCAACGATGACAATGCCACTGCAGTCGCGTACATTTATCGCGACGCCACCCACGCGTTATGGCATGGCATGCTGGGAAGCAAAAAGCAAAGCACTGTCGCGCACATGATCCTACGGTCAGATAGTGTGATGGCGAAAATGATTTAAACATCGCATGGACGACGCGATGTTCGGAAATCAGATAGATTCGCTTTTACATTGCATAGCAGACGCGAGGATCATTAATGGAATGGCAGACTCGACGTTCATGTTTGGATCTCTCGAGTGCGCCACGTCGGCAAGATGAATAATCCCATCGACCGTCAGATGCGCCTAGTGGAGATCTTAATTTAAGATCGACCGGGCCTAGTACAACCTAATCAGCAGCAGCAGCAGCAGCAGCAAAGCTCGAATCCCAACGGGCGACGCAGTGGAAATTGTCATCTGACGATCCCCCCTTGCGTGATGCACGCCGCAGTCGCCACCTCGCCACCTCGCCACCTCGCCACCACTGAAGCCGCGACGCCACCCCGACGTCGTGGCATGGCGGACCCGATGCGCAGCGTGTGCATGCTGAGAATGCGACCATCTGAGCGCGCCACGTCGGATCGATAATTAATCAAGTCACGGCGATCGTCCGATTCGCTTCGTTGGGAGTTTTGCACAGTCGCGTGTCTGAAGCCGCGACGCCACCCCGACGTCATGGCATGGCGGACCCGATGCGCAGCGTGTGCATGCAGAGAATGCGACCATCTGAGCGCGCCACGTCGGAACGATAATTAATCAAGTCGCGGCGATCGTCCGATTCGCTTCGTTTGGAATTTTGCATTCGCATCACTGTACCGCGACGACACTTCCATCACCATGGCATGGCAGATTTTGCTCCAACAAAAATGGCGAGGAGCGACAGTCATAATTACGGGCCTCGGTGCGCGCCACGTCGGATTGATGATTTATGGCATCGCGCTGCCCGTCCGATTCGCTTCGTTGGGAATTTTGCTTGGAAAAATAATTAATATAGAATAAGTTTTCTTAATCTTAGAATAACCCGTTTCATCGTTAATTTAGAATAAGTTTTCTTGATGTCATCCGGCTATGACCGGTGGTCCTTTTCACGACTCGTGTTCAAATAATGTGCACACAGGTCAAACGCTCTCGTTCCCGGTGCCATCATGAGGAAGCCTCCAAAAAGCTTTAAGAAGGTTTGTCTCGCTTGTGATAATGGTGGGCGCCGTTGTAATAGACACTCACGGCGTGTCCTGCTTGAAAAAAAGGCCCCTGTACTTCTTCTAGATTCTAAACCCTTTGACTTGCCTTTTACCGCTGCACGCGACCGGCAAGCATCTTTGAAACTTCCGAGTTTCAAAGATGCGTTTTGTATTTTGGGTGCACCCTAATTTTACAAAACGGCCGAGCGCTTCCCGTTTGTGCGGGATATTCACATTTATTCCATGGAATATTTCATATGGATTAACACACATAAGCACGAAGGCATCGGCCACGCATCTTTGAAACTAACGAGTTTCAAAGATGCGTTTTTTGTCATTTGGGTGCGCATACCCAAATAACAAATCAGCCGAGCGCTTCCCGTTGGCGTGGGGTATCCAACGCTTGAATGTTGAATATTCATTGTAATATGAGTTAGCAAGCGAGGTTGCAAAGGCATCGGGACAGAATCTACGAAACTGTCCTATGCCTTTGCCTTTGGGTTTGGGTTCGAAGGTGACACCCAAACCCAAAGATGCCAAACAGCCGAGGGCTTCCCGTGCGTCCTAACGCACGAAACTTGGCACGAATACTACCATGGTACATATATTTAAGTTACCAGAAGCTCAAGGCTTCAAGTTACTTGTGCGCGAAACGCGCAATCTATTTCTAAGGCAGATGTTTTGGGTTTGGGTTCGAACGTGACACCCAAACCCAAAGATGCCAAACAGCCGAGGGCTTCCCGTGCGTCCTAGAGCACGAAACTTGGCACGAATACTGCCAAGATACATATATTTGAGTTACTTGAAGCTCAAGGCTTCAAGTTACTTGTGCGCGAAACGCGCAATCTATTTCTAAGGCAGATGTTTTGGGTTTGGGTTCGAACGTGACACCCAAACCCAAAGATGCCAAACAGCCGAGGGCTTCCCGTGCGTCCTAGAGCACGAAACTTGGCACACATACTGCCAAGATACATATCTTTCAGTAAGTTGAAGCTCAAGGCTTCAAGTTACTTACTTTTTGTCAAGCAGAACACGCCGTGAGTGTCTATTGTGGCAAAGATGGCAAATAATAAAAGTCATTATGCGTAAAGAGTCGTTAATCACGGCCGTGACTTTTAGATTCACGGCCGTGAATCTTTCCGAATGGAACCAAAAACCGTTCGATTTTAATCGAACGGTTTTTGGTTCCATTCGGACATATGGACATCACGGCAAGACAACTCTTCAGTGTAATATTTCGCATGGCATGGGGATAGCTCAACAGGTACAGGTACAACGTCATGGATGCATGCACCGGTCATAGCCGGATGACATAAAGAAAACTTATTCTAAATTAACGATAAAATGGGGTATTCTAAACTTATGAAAAAATATTCTAAATTAAATAGCCTACCATTTTGCTTCGCGTCACTGAATTTACATGGGGCGGGGCGCGATGATGTCGGGCGCGCGGGGGGTTGAAGAAAGGGCGTGCGCGTGATGAGTTGTGTCACGTAATAATAACCTCTGCTCCTTATGATTTGGAACCTGGCCAAATTACCTTACTTACTTACTTACTACCTCTGACCTTTATAGTCTTGGCATGAAGTAAATACCTCTGACCTTTATATCTTGGCATGAAGTAAATACCTCTGACCTTATTATAGTCTTGGCATGAAGTAAATTACCTTACCTTACTTACCTTACCTACCTCTGACCTTTATAGTCTTGGCATGAAGTAAATTACCTTACCTTAGTCAATCAGCAGCAGCAGCACAGCAAAAAGCTCGAATCCCAACGGGCGATACAGTCGAATTTTCGATCTCACGATCGCCAGACGCTAACGATGACAGTGCCACAACAGTCGCGTGTATGTACCATGACGCCACCCACGCGTTATGGCATGGCATGCTGGGAAGTAAAAAGCGAAACACTGTCGCGCACATGATCCTCGGTCAGATGATGTAATGGCGATATCCATGTTAACACTATATATATATATATATATATATGCTGCAGCACGGATGAGCGTGCGAGAAATTGTCATGGCATTTTGCATCCGACGAAACGGGGGGCTCCACAGCTCCCCCGAACGTTTCCATCCGTCACAACTCTAATATATATTAGAGTTTCAACGCTCGGGATCTTTTTGTACATCGAAAATGACATGGCATCTGGGAATGGCATGGCATTGACATCATCCCACATCTCAAGTTCCGAGTGCTGTGTCACCGCTCACCGGCCTCCGCGATGCCCATGCCGATGCCGATGCCGCTACCGCAGCCGCTGCCGCTGCCGATCGCCAGTGCCATCGCATGACGTCTGCGACTCTTCCCGTCTCCTTCGCTTGGGAAACCGAACCATCATCATCATCAACCATTGCCATCCGATCGACATAGAACGCTTTATATAATGTCGAAGTTACAAACAGCCAGGTGTGGCTGTTAGCAGTAACTAATTCAAACTGATTCATTCAGCCTGCTCGGCTGCCTTATGCCATGGTTTCAGATCTCGAACTTTCGAACATAACTCGATGTCGACTCCTGTCAGGTCCCATCATGTTTCATGTATGCGATGGCTGAAACCATGATACAAACTAAGCATGCACAGCATGCATATAGTAATAATCCTAAGACTGTTCGTACCAAGTAGGTGCCAACAATCTGAGGATCCGCTAACGCATTATCAACATTTTCAGAATCCACTAAAGCGGGCAACTTGCGCCCGGGTTCGGGAGTATGTATTTTCACACAAAAGTTGTTTCGCAATGCGATTCGCAACGATAACTTTCGTCTCGCTAGCCGCATTAACAAAGTAGGTATACAGTTATGGGATTCCGAGACTCTTGCGCATCGATTGCACTCATCCGATATACTTCACGCGCGGGTGGGGCATCGTAGCGGATGCTTGATTGAGCGTTCGGGGGTGTGAGCGAGCCAAATCTCACCCGATGCAAGGACGGAATCGCCTCAGTTCTTGTTGGTAAACAACAACTGAGCAGCATGGACCTACCGGTATACCAATAGGTCTGAAAAACCCCCGGGCGCAAATGTTGAGTTTTGCGGCCACGAAAATTCGTACCCTGAGGCCGAAACCCTGAATTTTCGATCCCTCGTATTTTGCGATTTCGTCCGACGGTTTTTTTTTCAGATGAGTGTTTGTACTGCTCAGCTCACCATCTCGACACACTATGTCTCACAATGTATGACTGTTGCACACAGTCTCCACTATGTCGACACGTCGACATAACTCGACACATCAATTACAACTCCACCACATAAACACCCCCACGCTGCTTCAGTTTCATGCACAACTCGACCACTCGACCACTCGACCACTCGACCACTCGACTAATCACTCGACCGACCACTTCATCATCACTTCGTTACACATCCCCATTTAGCACAAAGTTCGCGGAAACAGGTATATCTCTTCCACATAATAATTATCGTTCATCCTCCAGTGCGGCGGGAGGATGCGCCGAGCGTTTTGGGATGGTATTGGCGGCGAGGAAGATGCGCCAGCGTTCTGGGGTCTTGGCGCGAACCGGCCGCGTAGTGCAATTTCTCAGTTTTGGTGGATTCCGTGTATTCCCGCACTGTGCATTTTCTATAATTCAGCACGTTAACATTTCTTTGTCCGGGTTACTGATAGTTTCAGCGAATAATTATATAGGATAGTAATTTGTAAACACTATTTAATTTGCTTGCACACAGCACGTGTCTATTGTTGCGGCTTATTACCATTTGTAATATTCTACCTCTCAGTAGTTCATGAGCTTTATATCGAATTTGTGAAAACAAAATAGTTCACGGCACAGCTACTAATAAAGGCAAACAAAATTTTGTATCTACTCGCGGACCGCACACTGCCAAATTTCATTATCAAGTTTAGACGGGTCATGCCAAAATAAAATTTTGATAACAACAGTGATCTATATTCTTTTTCTTTAGTAGTTTGCCACCTACCTAGTGTACAAACGGTCATTCGAAATAATGATCGAAATTTTCGCAACGGAGCTGCGGGATCGGAAATTCAAGGTTTGGGCATCACTGTATCATTTTTCATGGCCGCAAAAAAAAATTGTGCTCGGGGTGTTTCCAGACCTACTGGCATGCGTCTAAGGAAGCATACTGGTAGGTCCATGCTGTTCAGTTGTTGTTTAACGACAAGACCTGAAGCAATTCCGTGCATGGGGTGTGATTTGGCTCGCTCAACCCTCCGAACACTCAATCGAGCATCCGCTATAACCCACGCGCTCGTGAGGTAAATCGGATGAGTGAAATCGATGCGGAAGAGTCTCATCATTCCAAACCTGTACCTACTTTGTTAATGCGGTCAGCGAGGCGAATCCCTAGGCCAATCCCTCTTTGCGTAAATACACATATCCCGCAAGCGGGCGCAAGTTGCCTGCTTGAGTGGAATCTGAGAATGTAAAGAAAGAATGCGCTAGCGGATCATCAGATTGTTGGCTCCTACTTGGTACTAACAGTCTTGAGAATGTTATTATATGCATGCGCATGCTTAGTATCATGGTTTTTGTGTTATATCCACGGTCAAACAGGCAGTAAGACTCCTCCCGCGAGTTCTGCAGAAAAGTAGTTAGCGCTAACGCTGCGAAAAAAAACCAGAATAGGGAAAACATAAAATCGAAACTGAAATTTGCGATCTGCCATCGTGGATCTTTTCTGAACCGTTCCACGATCTATAGCCTCGTTGCATTTTTTCGGTCATTATTTTGAATGACTCTTTTTCGGTCATTATTTCGAACGACTGTTTAACCTCTGCTCTTTATGTTTTAGGACCGGAGCAAATTACCTTACTTACTCACTTAATTAATTAAACAAGCAAACCGCGAATAGCAGAGCGGGATGATGACACTATGACGACACTGTGTCAGCATCATCTGTCAGTCATGAACTCGTGATCGAACTGATTTTATAAGAAACTATATTATTCTGGGAGCAAAATTTGATTGTTTCCGGAACAATTAACTTTTGATTTTCCCCGTAACAATGAATTTTGGCTACGGGAAAGCATATGTAGGGTTCAGTGTTAGGTTTTTAGGGTGTCCGGCTACTGGATAAACCCCATAAAATCTCACTAAACCCTAAATATGCGTGTCCGTAGCCAAAATTCATTGTTACGGGGAAAGTCAAAAGTTAATTGTTCCGGAAACAATCAAAATTTGCTCCCGGAAAAATTAAAACCTGATTTTATATCAACCGAGTTTACAGTTTAAAAAACTGTGTTTGACCTTTGTGATGTAACAAACGCCGGCTTCTCATGGTACCGCGCCGGGTTTGTTCAGCTGGTGACACGCATGACAGTGGTGACAGCATGACAGGCTTTGCGAAGATGATCATCTGTGAGATGCAGACTTGTCAGAGAAGATATGGTCACCATCAAATGACCAGGGAATGATAAGATGAAGATGGCAGTGACTCCTTTGCCGCTGACGTGTCAGTCAGAATGCGGTAAACGGTAACATTGTTAGAGCTGGCATGGAATAATGACTTTCCATTGGCCAGATGAAGATTTAAGGGCTAGAACCCGATACAGTTTTGGGAAATGTGACAGAGCATTGAGATATAAGTAGACTCTGACCGGAGGTCAGGCTAGTGGACTCATTATTGTTTTGCCTTCGCAAGTACTAGGTGGCTGTTCGCGTGCCAGTGCTAGAGTGCTAAGACAGTTCTGCTAGAGGCCACGCCAGAGGTGCAGGTTGCCAACTACTGCAGGATGGCTGCCATGGAGCAGCTGGGCACGGGACCAGTGCATCGTTTGTTCGACTTGCACCACCGCGAGGAATTAGAATGCAATCATGGGGACATGTTCGACACTGACTTGCCTGAGCTGGTGACCGACTCTGGAAGGCTAGTCAGAGCAGCTTGGAAGGCGTTGAGCCTGGTCAGGCCTACGCGAGGCACGCACGGCGAGGGAAGCCCTGCTGTGTACAGCAATGAGTACTTTGACGGCGAGCGCATCTTGAAGCCTGAGAAGGTGGACACCAGGGTGTTGGGCAGGCGGTTCTTCTCGCAAGCTCGGGAGGAAGGCGTGGTGTGCTACGAGCCATGTGGAGGCCTCTGTGCTGGGCTAGAGATGTTGCTCCGCAGTGGGATGAAGGTGGATCGCTACCTGTAGCAGGACATATCCCCGAGCAGTCGAACAGTTGCCAGGGCCAGGTGCACGGCATTGCTAAGACGATATCCGGACCTCATTTCGCCCCGTGCAATAGAGTTTGGGGCTCTACCCCAAGATCTGCGCGAGACCACCAGTGCCGACTTTATACGAGCAGGAGCTCTTCAAGGACGCCAGTGGGTCATGGTATGTGGGTTCCCATGCCAGGATCTCTCCCCTGCTGGAACACTCACAGGCCTGGATGGCAGGCACAGCAAATTATTTTATGAAGTGGTCAGGCTTCTGTCCACACTCCAGCAGCTGCAGCAGCAGAGGCCTCCAGGCTATATCCTGGAAAACGTTTCTCCGTTGTCACACAGACCTGGAACCAAGATCAGGGACGAGGTGTTCCCGTACATTGCCAGCGTCATTGGCCGACCAGTGTCCTTTGATGCAGCACAAGCAGGCGCTTACGCACACCGATTGCGAGCGTATTGGAGCAACTTGTTCCAGAGCCACCAGTTTCGCTCCGTCATGAGCAAAGTGGTGAGACCAGAAGGACGAATTGTATCGTCAATCATATGTAAAGGCTGGCATCCCAGGCCAGTGATAAGGACAGACCGCGCGCCTCACTACGTGGTGAATGTGGTGGGAGAACCATTGAGGGCACTTCCCACCATCATGGCGACGCAAGGGTCAAGAGCGTTCAGAAGAGCGAGAATGGGCACCGTGGTGCGCAACCAGGACGATGAAGACGCGAGGAAGAATCTCGAGAAGTGAACCTCGACGAGAAGGCGCGAGCCATGGGCTACAGCGCAAGTGAGCTACGCATGGCCGATGGCCTGAACGACGTAGAATTGGCAAGCATTCTGGGCCTGGCCATGGATCGCAGGGCAATGGAGCTGCTGATGGCGGTCGCAGAAGCGAGCAGGAAGGGGCTCCCTCACAGCGAGGAATCCCCAGAGGCAGAGAATTCCCCAGGACAGCCCATCGCTGTAGACAACAACTGGGCAGACCACGAGAGGTCGGACCTTCAGCAGAGGCAAGCTTTGCTGGCGGAATGGGTTGAGAATTCGAATGCATATACCCAGCAGGTGGCGAAGACTATGACCCATCGTGACTGGGAGGAGAAGCTGCGGGTAATGTGCTCGCAAGGGCAGAAAGGTGCAGAAGGAATTGGAGCCCAGCGACAGAAGGCTGGAACCAAGAAGAAGAAGAAGAAAGAGTGGCAGCTCTACACCATGGCGCAGTATCGTCAGAGGCATGAGAACCACTTCGTGAAGGAGGGCGCAACCCCAGCAGCGCGCGTGGATGTGCCTGCTTGGAGTCCGCCTGCCAAAGATTCAGAGATGAGACTCCCCAGGTTGGCGTGCACCACCAGATTCGAGGACCTGATGGCCAGCGTGGCCGAGCAGCAGGTACATCGTGACAAGCATCGAGATGTACACGATGATGCATGGTGCCTCAGATGGTTGAAGTCCAATGGTAGAGTGAGGTTGCCCGAAGAGGAAGTTCGTCGAGTAAGGAGGCGAGCAGCACGACATCGATGGGACGAGGCTACGGACGAGATCTACATGGTCACTATGTCGGGTAAGGAGGTGAGAATACCTAAGCCTGCTGACCGTCTCGCGTTGGTTAAGGAATACCACTCCAGAACTGGACATTGGGGCATAAGACGGACGCAGCATCTTTTGTGGCAGCGCCATTGGTGGGCTGATTTGAAGAAAGACGTGGAGGCTGTGGTCACTCAGTGTGAGACCTGTCAGCGTGTGAAGACTCATTATGCGAGAGAGGAGGCATGTTTGTTCCCCCCTTGAGATCGTGTCGTTCATGTATCGCTGGTCGCTGGATTTGGCATGGCCTTCGAGGAGAGAGACCAAGTCTGGCAACAACCGAGTGCTCATCATGACCGAGCACTACACCAGGTTCATAGTCTGCGTGCCCATTCCCGACAAGGAGGCGAGCACCATCGCAGCGGCATTTCGCAGTCATGTCCTGGCTGTGTTTGGTGCGCCAGCAGAATGCTTGGTGGATGGAGGTAAGGAGTTTGAAGGCGAGTTCAAGCAGTTGTGCAGAGATTGCCTGATTGACCGGCGAGTCACCTCACCAGACTCACCAGAAGGCAATGGGCTGACCGAGCGAGTGGTACGCACTATGAAGTTCTGCTTTAAGAAGCTTGCCTTGGAGAAGGGTCTCGATTATGAGTGGGATGAGCAGCTCTGGCCACTGGTGCTGAGCTATAATGCAGCACGCCAGGAGTCCACGGGGGTGGCGCCGTTCACCATGTTGTTTGCCCAAGAGGCAGTAGTGCCGCCTGATTTGAAACAGGCACCCAGCATAGATTTTGGTGCTGAGGTCGAAGATGAGAAGGATGCCAGGGTCAAGGACCTCCACCAGAGAGCACAGGTGGTGAGGCGACTGATGGTACACGCTGGTTGCAGCCTGGAGGTCGCACAGCATCGTGATACACTACATTATGAAGGGAGAAGAGGTGGGGGTTATGAGCCTAGTCCACACCAGTTTAAGGTGGGCGATTTCGTCTACATCAAGCAGAAGCCTCGCAGCGGCATGGAAGTCGCGACCAAATCTGTCATTCTGAAGCTGGTCAAGATACAGCGAGATGGTGTGGTGGTGCTTGAGGACGCCACCAAGTTAAGAGAGAAGAGCACCGTGCAGAGCATCGCGCCATGTCACCTACAGGTGAAGGACCAGTATGACTGCAGTGCAGCCGTTCCCAGCAAGCACCTAGCATGTGAAGTGTGCAGGATGACTGATGGGGAAGCAGAGATGTTGTTGTGCGACGCATGCAACAGGGGGTACCACTTGTGGTGTCTGACCCCAGCACTGGATGGAGTACCAGAAGGCGAGTGGCTATGTCCCAGGTGCTCAGGCACGGGGATGCAAGCCGCCAACGCTGAGGTGCAGACCCAGAAAGACGAGAGCTCTGGTGCCCTAGAGGACAGACTGGGCATGAAGGAGCAGCAATTGAATGAGAAGCTGTCTGCGAGATGCGCCTGTTGCCAGCAGACGTGGGTCCCCGTCGGGTGGTGAAGGGAGACAAGTTTCAGCCTTGGCATGCCATCTCATCAAGGGAGATGCTGTTGAAAGAGGAGGACATGTTCTTGGGCATGCCAGATCAGATTGATTGGGGAAGGCAGGACAAGCTCTCTGAGGCTGTGCAGATCTTCATGCCAGGGCACTGGAATGAGGGGCATCGCACGGTGCTGAGCAAGAAATATCGGGAACAGAAGGCCATGGCAAGGCATCTGAGGGATGCACCTCTTGTGCCTGCGTTGGCTGAAGAAGAAGTTGAAAGACGAGGGGAGCTGAGACACATGACTAAGGCTCAGGTGAGAGAAGCTAGCGCGCTGCAGTGGGGGCTTGAACTGGTTATCACAGTGCCCTCTGAGGTGAGGCGTTTGGCGACAGAGGTGGACTGGAAGTCCGTCGATGGCGTGTGGGACCCATGGGCAGGCACTGGGGTCATCAGTGAGGTGATGGTGGAGCAATGGCCGCAGTTGAGATTCATGAATAATGACTGGAACTCTCAGTTGGGTTGGTCTGAGGCGCATGACGCACTTCAGCCAGGTAACTATCGCATATGGAAGGAGAAGTATGGCGTTTGTGACGCAGTGGTGACTTCACCTTGGTTCGCAGCGCTGGATATCGCGTTTCCGTTGGCAGTGATGGCCAGTCGTGTGGTGGCGTGTGTCCACATTCCATCTTATTACTTGACAGACATGACCGAGAGCAGGGCTGCGTACTTCAGACGATTGAGTCAGACAGGACGCTTGCATGTGATTGGGCATCTGGAACATGGACCTATTGGCCGCAGGTGTATGTGGGTCTTGGTGTTCAAGAATCCGCTGGTCAGAGCCAGAATGTTACAGGGTGGAGAAGGTGAAGGCATTGGTATGTTCACTTTCAGTTTGGGCAAGTTCATGGCAGATGGTGATACGACCCAGTATGCTGAACAAGCCCATATTTGAGTCTGTGCTACTGCACGCAGCAGCTACAGATGGGGGATGTTGGAAATCTGGGCTTGCATATAAGAGTTCAGCGTTCGATCTCAGGATATCAGAATTTTAAAAATTTTGTAGCTCTACGATCTCATGCTGTGTTGAGAATCAGTCGAACAGTTACCGGCACCAGTGAATATTAATGACGCTTATGACCAGTCGCGAGTGTTAAGTTCGTTCGATTCCGAGAATGTTTGTACCATCATATGCACGCGTTTGCGACAGTGATCTAAGTCTTTCATTTCACTCATCACTCTTCACTGCACTGTTTGCATCAGATAATATAAACGAATGATGAGATGATCGAACGATCGGATTCAGATGGCCTAGAAGCCTACAGGCCTAGCGGAGATCTCAAAATTGAGATCGACCAAGCCTAGTACCCTACTAACATTCTGTACGATGCTGTAAAATTGTCACACATTTGTATACACAGACAATAATATATAATAAATAATAAATAATATATAATATATGATAATATAATAAAGTAATAAACTTGTGGTAGTGCGCAGAATGGATGCATATCGTAGGTAAAAATTGGTTGGAGGGAAAATTGAAAGGACGACGACCGCTGATGACACGGTCGCGGTCGGGGCTGCCCTTGTAAAACCAGGCAAGCCCGCCCAGTCAAGGTTAAAAGTGAATGGCGCCAACTGCAACAGCTGTCCGGACTCGGATATATGGTGCTGCATGCGACGCGCAGCTTATGGGAGCCGGTCGCCCTCGTGCCACTGTGACACGTCATGACCTATATATGATACTGTATAAACGGTCCTCTGAAATTCTCGATCCATTTTCGCAATGGCGCATCCGGATCAAAAATTCAGGGTTTTCGATTGACGGCGTAAATTATTCTGAACTGATGTGTTGATATTTCTTAGCACAGTATGTTTATATGTATTAGTATGCTTCTTGGGGAGCATACTGATACCTTCACATGTCTCAGAAAATATTATATGCACCGAACTGAAGGAAATCTTCAGGGTGCGCATGATTTCGCACTTTTACACCTCGGAACGCTCAATCGGGCATCCGGTATACCCCAACTTGGCGTAGGGTACATCTGAATAGCGCAACGGATGCGCGAGACGCTCAGTATCACAAAGGCATCTTACTTTTTACTTGGCTCCCAGCGGATCTCCCGCAGATGTCGAAAATCCACTGAAAATCCAGTTTACGCAAAAGTAGGAAAGTGGCGGAAAGCCCCAACCCGCACCACATCCTAGAATGTCGAGATTGGGAGACTTGATCCCAGGATTGTTGGTACCTACTTGTTACAAACAGTCCTGAGAACAGTAAATGATGCATTTGCAGACGTGAAATCGTGCAAATGTTTCATATATGCATGGTCAAACGTGCAGGAGACTGTCCTCGTCGAACCTTGTGGGTCACTGTAAAAACTGTTTTTGGGGAAACGCGAGTGCAAACGGGAATGTAAAAAATTAATCGACGGTACAGAATGACGATCTGTCGATTTCAGCGATTCTGCACCGTCATCTCGATTTCAGGGTACCACTGCGAAAAAAAGAGCGGTTTGGTCGAGAATTTCGGAGTACTGTTTGTATATTGACCCGTCCGCTATTTTTTATGAATATAATACAATTACACATATGAACCTTCAGTGCGTATTAAATATTTTTATTTTCGTATTTGCGCAAACGCTTCTATAATATAATACAATTACACATATCCACCTTCAGTGCGTATTAAATATTTTTATTTTCGTATTTGCGCAAACGCTTCTATAACTAACACATTTGTAAAGTCATGGTAACAATATTTCGCCACTGTAAGCCTGCTGTGATGTAATGACTCACAGCGGGACAATATTAGTATTCCCACGATCGAAGACGAGCATCAAAACATAAGAACGTTGACCACACATACTAACAACTACTCTGGACAGTCACGACAAGGTACACTTGTTTCTAATATTTACATAAACTGGATCACCAGTCCTTAAGCTCCAAGTCTGCTAGAAATGTTCAACAGTTTCGAACTGAATCGTCGATGGCAGCTGCAAGATATTGCGCTTTGGCAGCTGTGACACCTGCCATACTAATTCGCCCATCTTGGGTCATGTATACGTGATGCTTTTTTGTCATGTTGGTCACCTGGGCTGAGTTCAGGCCAGTGAAAGTGAACATGCCGATCTGGTTCAAGATGTGGTCCCAGTTACCGGGAGTGCCAAGCTTTTGCAGGGCACTGTGCAGTGCTGTGCGCATGCTGATGATGCGGTCAGCCATACCCTTCACTTCCAGCTTCCACGCTTCGTAGTTTTCTTTGTTTGAGAGAATCCTCTCCACGATGGCAGCTCCGTGCATCGGAGGGTTGGAGTACATCGGACGAATAACCTGTTAATATGGATAGCGTCTGATTAGATACAGAAGAATTGCATGCGTCGTCTGCTGGCACACGGTTGAAAATAGATAGAACAAGCAGGACTCGCTGTACGAAGGGACGAACCTGTTGCATTTGGCTGTATACTTTCTTAGCCACGCCAGCGTCAGCAACAACGAAGGAGAGGGCGCCGATACGTTCTCCGTAAAGTCCCATGTTCTTTGCATAACTCTGACAGATGATAACCTCGAGACCAGCGTTCACAAACATACGAACGGCTTGCGCGTCGCGATCCAAATCGCCACTGGCGAAGCCTTGATATGCGGAGTCGAACAAAGGTAGCAACTGCTTCGCTTTCACTACCTTCAAGATCTCAGCCCACTGTTCATGGGTGGGATCCACTCCAGTGGGATTATGTGCACAAGCATGAAGCAGGATGATGCTGCCCGCCGGAGCCGCGCAAAGATCTTCGCAGAGTCCCTGCAAGAAACAGTCCCCAAAGGCGTGGATTTAAATAATACTTCACGCTCTGAAGAGCAGCTATCTGTCCACGTCAGAAACGCTCACGTCTATGGAGAGGAAGTAGCTCCGCGGAAACCTCGAGACACGAACAACAACGGTGAGCGTTGCTAACCTGGAAGTCGAGTCCACGGGTGGCGGGGTTGTAGTATCGGTACGACTTCACGGCCACGCCGCCGTTGGGGAAAATTCTGCACCTCAAACGAAGCGCACATGAGAAGTCAGAACACCTTACGGCAAAACTAGAACATGACAAAAAGCGTCGCAAGAGTGTATAACGTGCTCACTTTTTGTGGTTTCCCCAAGTCGGGTTTGGCAAGTAGACAGCAGCTCCTTTGTAGAAAGTGCCAAGAAACTCCGCAGCAATCTGTGCGACATCAACTCCCCCCTCGTTAAAATACGTTTGACCCAGTATCTCCAGAAGAACGTGAAATTCAAGACACGTATGACGCCAGCGTTGAACGTAACTGCAAACAATTCACTCACCCTCAGTGCCCCAGTTCCGGACAGGCTCTGCACAGTGGAGACGCGTCCCTCGCGCACGGCCGCACAGTCCGCTCCCAAGATGAGCTCGCGGCTAAGCTTACAGAAGTTCGGGTTGCCACCAATTCCAAGATATTCCTGCGCTGACAATAGTGCCTTAGCAGGAAGGGTCTCACATAAGAACAACGAACCAAATTAGTCGTCGGTCGGACAGAGGTGTGCTACCTTGTTGAGTGACATGTCAGCCACCATTTGCCTTTCAGCGGCTCGAACAGAGTTGAGCACCAGAGGTTTGCCCTCCTGTTTTGATAATAGAGGACGCGGAAATGAACTAGTCAGCGGTTTCTACTCAAACCAAATACCCCTCGACGAAAGGTGTATGGAAGGGGGAAAGATAGCCCCGCAAAATTACGACGACAGAACCAAGTGCTAGTCAAGGCTTCATCAAATCAGAAGTCGTCGAAAGTTACGTGTCCCACCTCTGTGCGGTATGCGCCAACACCCAAGTTCATCTTGCTGCCATCCTTATCAGCTTTGAAAGCTTCAGACACGCCGAGAATGGGGTCTGGGGGGGCCTGATATACATACGTCAAGCAGTTAAGTATTGACACTGGCTGTTTGTGAGGAAAAGCTGCGTTCTGAAGAAGGCCTGCACACCTGAGGTACGCCATTCCAGATTGATCCCGGAGTGGCCTCAACTGCCACTGCGCTTGTGTTGTTTGGTGCCACCAACAGCTCAGATTCAGAACCAAGGTGAGCCTGCAGCTTATTCAATCGATTTCCGACTTTATCCATGGTAGAAAGTTTAAAACTGTAGTTGGCACACACACCGGTATATGAGACGGAAACGTCGCTTTCAGATTTCAGTTTTGTTGCAAGGTTTCGATTTTACGATTAAATTCACTTCCAGGGCATCCAATACTTTAAGATTGCAATGCTATGCAGAGCGGATTGGGATATTTCGTTCGTTACGCTGTTGGTATAAATGCTGGTGCCACCTAAAGTCAGAAATAACAAGCCAGTCATAGTCAGCTTATCCATTTCCGCAGATGACAAGTCCGAGGGTATGTTGAGCCTCAGATCTGCAGAACGATGATTATTAACCGTCGATGTCATAATATCATATTCAGGTATGACACGCACAGGAAGATATGATCGATTAGCGTGGAGCCATCTTCGACACCATATCTGCCACGTAATAACAAATCTTGATGATCCATGATTCACGATCGATCGAGTTGCGCAGCGATGACGTTTGTGGCGGATGGTTTCCCCAGGTTCCCAACACCAGTCCAACTAGAGGGGGGGAGACTCCATTTGGTTTTTAAATCGGCATCGTCGGCTTTTTCTCCCGCGCCGAAATCCCGTGCGATCTACATGTTACGCGAGGCCACGGTATCGCTATCGGCACGGCCATGAGATGACCATAGGATCAGGCACGGGCGGGGGGTTATGTGACACACCTGCACCACGGTACCCCCCTAACTACCCTAGCTAAACCAGCAATCACACCTGTACGAAGTAGGATGCTCATCTGAGAAGGGTATTTTCACGGGGAGACAGACTTTTGCCCCCCCATAAATTGGGGGTGACTGTCTCTTCCTGTGTCACCCCTCGCCCTGTGGTGTCACTTGCATCTTGCCTGTCCGTGTGTTCGTTTCGCTCTGCGATAATAAAACAACCTAAGTATTTTATTATCTCATCTTAGTTTGTTGTGACCTCCGGGACCTCCGTTGTCCAGCTTCGTTCGTTCGGGGACCGTGATATATATAAGTTACATTATCATATATATATCTCCGTTCCCATCAGGTTATGGCCTCACCACTGTTCAGTGGTGGTTTCAGGTTTCATCTTACTTTGATCCCGCGGAACCAGCGGTTATCGTAGCGGAACAAGCTACTCACACCCGGCTGAGCGCATTGCTCACCGACGCATCTGACTCCGCGTGTCTCCAGAAGCACCGGTCGTCTCCCCGGAACGGAACCAGTTCCCGGACTTCGCGTGCGGCATCTGCACGTCCAACGACGACATCGCGACATCAGCGACGTTTTGCTTTGACGACGACCTTGAGCGCGTCAAGCCACATCTTGTTCGAGTAGGATTCACCACATGCTTGACTTCTACGACGGGCTTTGAGCGGCATTCGCTTCTTCATTTTTTTTCGACACGTGTTCAGTGTCGCGAACAACGTATCACGTAATCTTACTTTACACTCTGGCCAGCAGCACCTCAACTGCAGCAAAATTGGCTTACCGCACGACGTTTCTGACGCGACCGCCGTTTTCAGCGTCAAAATCTACCCCAATTTGACCTTTTCATCACTTGAAATTGTCAATTTTGCGAAAAGTTGGAGTTTCGCCTTGAAACCCTATCTTTCACTCGCAGAATTCTGCAGCCTGCGGTCTGCACCCATGTCCACCGCACGTCAGCATGCGCGTATGGCCGCTATGCGTTCAGTGGTGGCATATCTCCGACTACGTCGACATCATCTTACCCCTGGCTATGGTCTGGTGGTGTTTGGTGGTGCTTATGCGCCAGACACCAACATCGCGAGTCCATCGCCTTCGCCAATGACGAGAACTCTGACCACACCGAGTTGCGTCCGCAGCGGCCTCCACTCTCCCCTCCACCCTGCGTGCCCCTTGGCCACTGCCTGCGTGGTGGCGTGTGGTGGTGCTACGAAACCCATCCCACCGATTCTCCTCTCTGCTTTCGCACTCGTGTGCAGCTTAGTAGGAACGCGCCGCATTTTCCACCTTCGCCCCCCTCTGGGTGTCCTCGTCCCCGCACTCGCTCTGGTGGTGCCATGCATCATGGCGCTGCACCGCGTGGGCATTGGTTGACGACATCCCAGCGGCGCTCGACTCCATCCACGATCGAGGATTCCGCCGCCATCCACCCTCGCACGCTGGAGCCTAGTAGCCTTTGTAGGCCTGCGGGAGTAGACATCCCCGCAGCACGTGCATGGGCGTAAGCCCCTAGAGCATGCATCTTGGGACCAGCGTTGGCGTAGCCGTGCTAGCTGGGTTGAAAAAGGCCCCTTTGGGTCTCGCATGATGCTTGCTTTGTTAGGGTTTTGCCTTTATGGCCAGCCGTAGGATGTTAGGACCGCCTTGGCCAGCTTGCGTCGTGGCACCTCACGCCTTCGGGGTGAGGTGGTGTCACGGGGAGACAGACTTTTGCCCCCCCATAAATTGGGGGTGACTGTCTCTTCCCGTGTCACCCCTCGCCCTGTGGTGTCACTTGCATCTTGCCTGTCCGTGTGTTCGTTTCGCTCTGCGATAATAAAACAACCTAAGTATTTTATTATCCCATCTTAGTTTGTTGTGACCTCCGGGACCTCCGCTGTCCAGCTTCGTTCGTTCGGGGACCGTGATATATATAAGTTACATTATCATATATATATCTCCGTTCCCATCATATTTAATAGATAGTTTGAAACACATACAGGGTATAATATTCTGTATATCCGTGTTTTATAACTATCGCTGTAAGCAAAAATATGAGGCTGAAACGTGTGATATATGTCTGTAAAAGATATAACATATGAGAGTAAGAGAGTCTAAGTAGCTTATGCTACGTGGGCTGTGAAAGGTTGTACGAGTACGGCTACGGTAATGCTCGAGTACTCGTGGCTCGAGTACTTGAGTACGAGTAACACGTGGCTCGCGGTCTCTATCGTTGTGACTCGCGGTCTCGAGCCGAATAATGCAGTCATCTGTCACATGCATCGAGGAATGTCATACAGGGGGCAGTGATATCTAGTCCCCCGTGACACCACCACATTCTGTGGATGTGGGTGGCAGTGGCATGGTAATGAAAACAAGCAATATCAAGATACTCGGATACGGAGCAAGCGGAGATAAAGGCATTTGCAGTAGCAAGAACTGGTCCTACTGGTGCCTCCGGGTCTTCCGAAATATACATGCTCGCAGAGGCCCACCTTCCCTCGCCTCGGGTCACCCTATCAAGTTCTGCCGTTGCAGTGATGCTAAGACTATCTTATCCTGTTGTTGTTGTCGTTGTAGTTGCTGCCGCTGGGCATGAAGTTTGCGTGATGCAGCTGCTCGTAGTTTCTCCGTCAGCTTAACAACCCGGTCCTTAATATCCAAGAGGCGGGCCGATGAACTTGTCGATAATGGGAACCCCGTGTTTTGTGGTAGGAAGGGCCTTAGTGAAAATGTCAGCCTGATTGTCATCGGTCGGAATCCAGACCGGAATAAACTTCCTGAGGGGGCTGGGGAGCTATCAGGGGCACCGGGTGTAGGTGGTTGCTCAGAGGCCGTTGTAGTGTCGGCCTCAGGAGCAGTGTTGAGAGATGTAGGGGTGTCAGCGGCGGTTGCACCGTCAGTATAGACGATGTGATCGGTGGGTGTGCCCACAAGCGCCTCATCGGCACGGTGTCCTAGGGGCGGTGTGGAGGCAGCTGCTGGCTCACTGAGTGTGGTTGTCAGATATATAGTTCCGCTGTAATATATATCTAGCTGGGGAGATAAACCCTGAGTTGAGGGTTACGATATCAGAACGGTTAAAGTCTGATTGATAAAAGTCGAGATAACATAAATACCTAACGGGTGTTTCCCGTTTACTGGTGACGGTCACCCAGCCTACTATAGGAAGTGACATGTGACAGGTTCGGGTGTCACAGTGTCAAATCCAGCACACCACCTATGGTGGTGACCGGAGCTAGTGGCGAAACGAAGCAACAAACTCCCTACTCAACTTCAGGAGGAAACTGTAGCACAACTGGGGGCCTCACGCTATTCTGAGCCACTGTCGAAAAACGACATTTTATTTGGGCTCTGCCAAATGGCGCGTCGCTGATAACCGACGATTAAAAGAAATTCCATGGTGGAGATTTCACAGATTTAATTCAAGTTTCTTCGCTGTGTACACAGTGCAGTTCGCAGACGACGACTGCCACGTCACGAAACGGGGCGGAATTGCTCTGAAGAACAGAGGAAATATCGCAGCGGTAAAATATTGCAGTCGAGGGGAGTGCCGTTTGTTACTTATTAAGTATGGAAATCTAGGTTATCGGCTGCTCGCCGATAACCTAGATACTTTGTTGCGCTACTGCAGGCACACCCGCTTGTGATTTTAATCACATTACATGAAGTGCAATTTTTTTCAACGTTCGTAACGAATATAAATGTAATCACAAGGCGAATACCTTTCTTTTGAGCTCTTGATCGACCCCATCCGCAACCGCATCAGCTTCGTTTGCAGTCGCGACTGCAAGCTAAGTCGATGCGGTTCAAGATAGGGTCGACTAATTCATTGCAGCTGAGGGGTTTTCGTGCGGTTTAGCGCAAGAAACTTACGGGATATATTCGTATCAATATTATGAATATATCCCGTAAGTTTCAGGGCATGCCGTCGAGTACGCTCGAAACGGTCACATCTTGACAAGAGGATAAATCTAAACCCAAAACGCCTCTTGTCAAGATGCGACTGTTTGAAGCATACTTAACGGCAGGCCCTGCAACTTCCGGGATATATTCATAATATTGTTATGAATATATCTGCCAGGTTTCGTGAGTTAGAGTGCACGACAACTCCAATTCTGCAAGGCAGTTTTGGGTTTGGGTAAATCAAAACCCAAAACGCCTCATGCCAATATGCGACTGTTTGAAGTATGCTCCAAGGTATGACCTGAAACTTCCAGGATATATTCAAACATTGTTATGAATATATCTGCCAGGTTTCGTGAGTTGGAGTGCACGACAACTCCAATTCTGCAAGGCAGTTTTGGGTTTGGGTAAATCAAAACCCAAAACGCCTCATGCCAATATGCGACTGTTTGAAGTATGCTCCAAGGTATGACCTGAAACTTCCAGGATATATTCAAAACATTGTTATGAATATATCTGCCAGGTTTCGTGAGTTGGAGTGCACGACAACTCCAATTCTGCAAGGCAGTTTTGGGTTTGGGTAAATCAAAACCCAAACCCAAAACGCCGCATGCCAATATGCGACTGTTTGAAGTATGCTCCAAGGTATGACCTGAAACTGACGGGATATATTCATAATATTGTTATGAATATATCTGCCAGGTTTCGTGAGTTGGGGTGCACGACAACTCCAATTCTGCAAGGCAGTTTTGGGTAAATCAAAACCCGAACCCAAAACGCCTCATGCCAATATGCGACTGTTTGAAGCATGCTTCAAGGTATGACCTGAAACTTACGGGATATATTCATAATATTAATACGAATATATCCCGTAAGTTTCTTGCGCTAGAACGCACGAAAACCCCTCGGCTGCCGTGAATTAGTCGACCCTATCTTGAACCGCATCGGCTTAGCTTGCAGTGGCGACTGCAAACGAAGCTGATGCGGTTGCGGATGGGGTCGATCAAGAGCTCAAAAGAAAGGTATTCGCCTTGTGAATACATTTATATTCATTACGAACGTTGAAAAAAATTGCACTTCATGTAATGTGATTAAAATCACAAGCGGGTGTGCCTGCAGTAGCGCAACAAAGTTGGGGCGGGCAGCCGATAACCTAGATTTCCATACTTAATAACTTACGAACGGCACTGCTGACTATGACGTTCAGCGTTTGCGACTGCGAGAGGTGAATCTTTGAAACGCGAAGCAAATCTTTCGTCCCAAAAATGACAAAGTGACCTGATCCGAACCATTGCAGAAATTCAGGGAACTCGTGTTTGTGAAACCATGACGAAGTCCCTCGACACCACGATTAACTCGGCATCGTGACTAGGCAAGATCTGACGTTCCTATCCTCCTCGCCCTGAATTTCGCCAAAGTTCCGCCCCTGCATCTGCCGTCAATCTTACGCAGATCTTATAAATCGTACAGCCCGTCTTGCCATTTCAAATTTCGCCAAAGTTCCGGGTGCCATTACCATGTACGTTTTTTGAGAGTCGCTCAGAATGGGGTGTGTACTCTTGGCCAGGGCGGTCTCAACTCACAGCAAAGATTGTCAGATATAGCTGTTAAGTGCTGGAACCCTAAACACAACTCAAATTTAGAGAGCTCTTCTGCACATCTAGAAAGCCAATCACTAGCCAATCCCTAGGCAGGCACGGTGTAAGCAACCTTCAGCCACCGGAGGGTCCTGGAACTGGTCGGCCAGCTCGGAGCAGCGTGAGGGTGCAGTAGTTGTCGGCCTCCGGGGCCGGTGGTAAATCATGCGTAGACGAAATTAAGGAATCCCCGATCTCAGTCGCGGAGTTCCCAGAGCCCGGCGCCTCGTCCTCGGACGAGTACGGTGGCGGTGAGTAAGGCGGTGAAGAGGGAATTGGCGGATCAGGATCCACGAGCTCTGGCGGTAGCGGGAGAAAGCCGTAGAAGCGGAATCCCTGTCGCAGCTCCCGATACCGCGCCTGTCTCCGCGGCGGTATAGCATCCGGCACTGCACCACCCACCGCGTCGCCCAGCACGCCACGGAAAGGTGCAGGCGGTGACGTTGCTGCAGTTGGGACTGCCGAGGCAGTCCACGCAGCACCACCGACCGGTGGAGCCGCGCATGCGCGTGCATTGGCACCACCGACACCGGAAGCGGCGTGTGGTGCGGCGGCAGCACAAATTACGAAGAGTGCACACACCAAAGAGGAAGTGAGGAAAGACCTTCCTTCCCAAGCCGGGAATGCCCCTCCCACAGCCGTACCGTGGCTGCGGCGGCGCAACCGAGGCATCCTCGTCGTCGTCGTCGCTCGCGGCGTAGGCTGCGGGCTCGTAGCCCATCACGCTCTCCGGCGCCTCGACCGCGGAGAGCATGTGCATGCTCACAGGCGGCCCGTCGGGCGCCCCCAATGCAACCCCCGTGCTCTCAATGAAGTCGGCAAAGGTGCGGGTGACGGGAGGGCAAAAGGGGTTAGGCGGACCGGTCCACTCCTCGTCGGATTCAACCGACGCGGGCGGGGAGTGCGTGGCCGGTTCCGACACCACCGGCATGTTGGCGGTGAAAGTGTTGACGTTGAAAGTCGACGCCCCAGCCGTGCGTGCCAACTCCGAGAACTCAGTGACGGCGGACACGAGGGCCTCACCGTCCTCCTCGCAGAACGAGCACGCGGAGAGGTCGGCGAAGATGTCCGGTTTCCCGCCCGCGAGCATGCAGAGGGCGTCGAACTCTTCGGCGTCGTCGTGGTCGATGGCATGTTGAAACTTCGCGGCCAACACCGAGTTCTCGGCCTCCTCAGCGAAAGCGTAGGCCGAGAGGCCGGTTCGGCCCCCGTTCGGGCAGTCCCGATGCCAATGCCGTGCCTTGCCCTTCGCGCACACCTGGTTTTGGCAATACGGTACGGTCGCACCGGTGTCGCGGTGAAAGGCGACCTTCTTCGAGATGGAATGTGACCAATTGCCCCCCTTGGGTAGGGGCGAGGCTGCGAAGCGGGTCTTGGGCCGTCGGTCCGGTTTGTCCGCGCGGGGAGTGAATCCCCGCGGGGACGGCTCGGATTCGGCGGAGGCGACAAATGCGGCGAGTTGCCGCTTCAAGTCGAGCACCATGGTCCTCAAATCCGCAAGCTCATCGGGCGCACCGGAGCCATCGCCGGTCTTCTCCATGAAATGCGTGCCGTGAGAATACCGGTGTGCGGACGCCGTGGCGGTGCCCGCCCGCACGTGCTCGGAGTAGCATTCACGCACCCATTGTTGAATCGTGAGGAGGTCATGAGCGGCTCGTTGATCGTGGAGGAGCAACCGGGACACCACCGGCTGGTAGAAGGTTGTGTCGAGCGCCCGGATGAACAACGCCTTCACGTCCTCGTCCAGGAGTGTGGCCCGCGCCCTCGCAGCCTTCAGAGCGGCGTTGAAGTCTCCGATTTTGTCATGCGGGTCCACGCCCGCAGAGATGCGGAGGCCCAACATGTCCACTTGACCCTGAAAGGGGTCACCCGCTGGGATCATCCGGCGGGTGAATTCGAGAAGGACGCGCTTACCGTCAGCCGGGAAGCTGGAGTGGGACGAATCCATCCAGTCCGCCGCGGGCGACATGGGGTCGACCATCAGCTCGAGCGTGGAGTACAACAAATTGTTGGCCTCCACGCGGATGGCCAGGGTCGCGTCGTCGAGCACGAAAAGCGGAGCAACCCCAAGGTCCTCGATCACGAAGGCCGTCTGCAGTGCAGAGACCATCTTCGCGAAGAGTGCCGACGCGTGGGACTCCGTCCCGGAAAATCTGCCATCCTTGTTCTCGAAGAACTTCTGACGGACGGACTTGGCGATCTTCATGTCAAAGTGCTCCCTCTGCAGGGTACGCACTGAAGCCAGGAACGCAGCTCCTGCCGAATTAGCAGCCGGCTGTGCTGCCGGCGGTGTCGCTGGAGTGTTCGCATGTCTGGCAGCAACGGAATCAAAATTTGTGGACAACGCACGCCGGCGATTCGCCGAATCGCCATGCTAGCGGTGGATCTAGTGAAAGCGTCCATGATGAGATAGACTGGAGGGACGGAGTGAGGCAATGGGACGTGAAAATGCGGAAGTCGGGGGCGGCCAAGAAATGCGGTGGGTCCCCGATACAGCTGCTGTGAGATGAGATCAGGAATTCCGGGAAGTCGTGTGGTAGAGGCGGCCGATACGTAACGGTGTGGTAACCAACCAGAAGACGCAAACCAGTCCAACGTTAAGTCCCGTAAGAAAAATGTTCTCAAAGGCCTACAGCGCGCCGTAAAAATAATCAACCCACAAAACTTAGGCCATACCCGTGACTGCCGGCACTCTCACGCGCGGAGCGCCTCACTCCATCCCAAGCGTCCGGCTTTAGCCAATCATGTTGGCAATGTCTCAGTGGCTAAATAAAGCGTAAGTGGGGCCAAACCTGTCAGATATATAGTTCCGATATATATCTAGCTGGGGAGATAAACCCTGAGTTGAGGGTTACGATATCAGAACGGTTAAAGTCTGATTGATAAAAGTCGAGATAACATAAATACCTAACGGGTGTTTCCCGTCTACTCGTGACGGCCACCCAGCCTACTATAGGAAGTGACATGTGACAGGTTCGGGTGTCACAGTGTCAAATCCAGCAGTGGTGGGAGCTGCGGTGACACCACCGGAGGGCAAATGTGGCGTGTGGTTGGCCGGTGCCGTAGCATTGGCGGAGGCCGACTGAGAAGAGGCAGTAGCTGGTGCGGCAAGGCCACCGGAGGCCGGCTGAGAAGAGGCAATGGCCGGTGCCGTGGCACCACCGGAGGCCGGCTGAGGTGAGGCAGTAGCCGGTGCCGTGGCACCACCGGAGGCTGGCTGTGTGGAGGCAATAGTCGGTGCCGTGGCACCACCGGAGGCCGGCTGGGGTGAGGCAGTAGCCGGTGCCGTAGCATCACCGGAGGCTGGCTGTGTGGAGGCATTGGCCGATGCCGAAGCACTGGCAGGGGCCGGCTGTGAGAAAGCGGTAGCCGGCCGAGGTGACATATAAAATGTGTATGTCAGTGTTATGTGCAGAAATGTGAGAAGCACAGCAACCGTGAAGGAGAATCAGTGCATGGTAATGGCTACTAGGGTGCGTGTGACCGAGGGAGTGTTACAGCTAGGCTGTGGTGCGGCGGTGTATACA
>LGRX02015736.1:0-18816 GCA_001247695.2 Cymbomonas tetramitiformis | reverse complement strand
ACCGCTCCGGGTCACTTTTATGGACCAGGTCTTGCCGGCATGCGACGACGCATCTCTTAATTTGTGTTCGATTGACCCTTCTCACGGCTCAGTTCACCCGATTGAGCTTTCCGTGATCGACGATGACGACGACTCCGACGGTTATTCTTACCACGGAGACGAGATTCCCTCGGCCCCACCGGCTACACGGTCACGTGTCGGTGTGGCGACTTTGTCGAGAGTCTTCTCTTTTGCATCCCTAGCCCTGCCCGCCCTCATGTGCCTTGCATGTGTCTCAGCGGTTCAGGGTTCGGTGGTGCTCGATCGAGCCGCTGACTTCACCGCAGCAGTACATCCCACTGGGGTGACTGCCAACAGTCTCTCTGCCTTGCCGTACACTTTTACTTTCGGCATTCCTTTTCCTTTTGTGGTTTCGGCAGACTTGGAATCAGATTTTCAACTTTCTGGATTCCTAAATTTCCTCTACGAGTCTTGTTCTGGTTCTGGCTTATGGTCTTGGCTTCGGGATTCTGGTTCTGGTTTCTGGTTCTGGACTCTGGTCTATGGACTCTGCTTATTCTGGATTATAGTCTTTGGACTCTGGTTCTGGTTGGACATATTTGACTCTGACAACATATTCAACACTGGTGAACTCTGCAGCTTTGTGGACCACTTTGAAAGTGGCTAAGTCGCTTTGAGATTGGCTGTAGGAACTTAGCTTGGAAGCAGTATCCTAGCAACAGTTTTAGAAGGGGACCGCCCTGGCTAAAGCACAGGCCTCCCTCTAGCAGTTTCAAGCTCCTAGCTGTTTGTTGTTTCGGAACAATTGACTTTATCTGTGAGCCGCTCTCTGCCACCTAAACAACACTCCGTACAGTTACAGGGTGGTGTGCTGGATTCAGTGCACCGTAGGTCATAACTTGCTGAAATCTGTATAGGCAGCCCTGACCGGGAGTCCCGGTGCAGGCCCCTATGACAGACTCCTCGGCCAACACTGGACTGCTGACTGATCTATAGGTTCGTGCTGTGACACACGCTGTGTCACAGGTAGGCTAGACTCCGAAACCGTCCGAGACCGTTCCGGGTATATCTAGCTTAGGGTTTATTTATCTTATGAGTTTATCCACACAGTTCGGGAGTTTCTGATATCTAGTGAACTAGGATATTCCAGTAGGTCGTGGCCCCATCCACGCTTTTATTCCACTTGCTAATTTGGCCATGATCGGCTAAACGGCCGCTTGGAGAGGTGGTGCGCGAGGGCGCGTTTGGGTGCATCTAGGAATTATGGTTTGAGCTGAGTCGGCGGGCGACTTAGGACAGCGGCTATGGGGACGGCGCCTCGTTCTGGATTAGTTGACGCAATGTTCATCCTCGGTTTTATTCTGGCCTTGATCCCGCTGGTTACTGAGTTTTGGGCTGGTCTTCGCGACACCTTCGACTTCGACGACATCTCCGAGTGCCCCTCGCTTACATGTTCTCTTCGCCCGCTCCGCAGCGCTCCACCCCAATTTTTTCCGCAACCACACCCGAACACGCTCATGCACACCACCTTTCCTCAGGCTTTTCGAGAGATGGGTGTTACCACCAGAGCGAAGAAGTCCCTCACGAGGGACAGCGACATTGACGCCTCGCTTAGGCTTATCGACGGGGTTCGGAACAGCCCGACGGTGCGGACACCGACTGTTCCGACCCCCAACCCTGCTTCGAACGAGGACGCCGACGTGGCTACCAGGCGTTACACTTGCAGGAGCAGGGCAAGCTGACTGACGACATCTACAAGACACGTCTGCATCGTGCCTGGGCCAAGAGCATCCGCGAGGACGTTCTTGGTGACACGAAGCACCATTTTCGCGGTACGGACAACGCTGGCCTTTTGTCCGACCTGGTGGTGCAGCTGCGTACGGAGTTTGAGTCGGCTGGACTGGAGCTCAAGTCCTTTGACCTCGACGACCCCCTTGCGATGGTTGTGAGCCGAGTGAATGGGCTCGACTCTACGACGTGCTGGCTCTCGTGGTGGAGAAGCACAACGACGCGTATGTCTGGCTCACTGGTACGGATGCTTCGTCTGACCGAGATGGCCGGCGGGCCTTGATCGACATCATCAAGGGCTGCGTGCCGGTGGCACTGCGGGAGTCGCAGCAGGAGGAGCATGCGGCCTTGCGTTATCCCGCAAACGTTGACCCGCAGCCGATCTTGGCTAGGCGAACAACGTTTGGTGCGGGATAACAAGGCCTCCGACTGGACGCCTACGGAGGCCACGCGTAAGCTGAGCTTGTACACCAGGCTGGACCCGGCGTTCTACGCTGCGGTTAAGGTGCGCTACCCCATGGCTGCTGACTTGGCTCATGTCCCGTTGGCCTCGCTCCGCTCCATGGTGGTCGAGATCTGCCACGGCTTGGGCTCAGACGGACGCGGGGAAGGCGGCTTCTGGCGCGGACGGCATCTCCGCGCACCTCTCCAGCAGCGAGTACGACGCCCTCCTCGCGGAGCGGAGCGGAGCGAGTACGACGCCCTCCTGGAACTAGGATATTCCAGTATAACTTGCATGACTCCGTTCGACTGTACCAGTACTCGTACAGTACTTGGTGACAGATACCTAGGTCACAGACGCTTTATATTCGTTATCTCTTATAATTAGTTTACGCTTGTATGAAACTATTCAGTGACACCCGATATATTGGCGTTACAATATATCTCACACCCGGCAAGGAGACGTAGGGTGCAGTCAGGCTCTTCGGACTACCCCGGCAAGGAGACGTAGGGTGCGGTCAGGCTCTTCGGACTACCCCAGCAAGGAGACGTAGGGTGCAGTGGGGTTTCATGAAACCGGGGTAAGAGATCGTCAGGCTGTCAAGGGTAAAACGTATGACGAACGGACTACGTTATCAAAAGCACTTCAACGATTTGCAAGCGGAATCCAGTATGGGACGTGTCACCTAAAGGTGCCCGCTACAATTCATACAATCGGTCTCGAAAACTGTGCTACAATAGCTTTGAGTTGCTTTCCACAGGCTAGCAACAGCAAAAGCAAATATGTCATAACAAGGTCTGAAAGATCTACGAAAGCCGAACCGCGGGAATCGCCAGTCCCCTTGCCAAGATGAGAATTCCTCGTAGCCCTTCCCGCCCTTCACCCTTCCCGCCCTTCACCCTAAAATACACACGGCGACCAGTTCAGGGCATGGGTGCACCAAGGTAAATCTATAGGTATGGATTTCATCCACGGTCCAAGTTTCATTGAGCCATCATGTCATCATAAACAAAGCGGACACAAAACACACCGTGTCAATTTCATCTTGTATTGGTTTTACGCCTGCTCGGGATTCCGGGCTACAGCTTCCGACCCAAAAGAACTTGTAGTATGCATGGCGGTTATAAATCGTCTCGTTGTGGGCTCGAAATATTTCAAAAACTCCCCAAACATAGAACAACTCTTCATATCAATCTTCACAAGCGAAGGAAGAAGACCTCCTCCCTCGCATGTCGTGTGACCATCCATGACGCCGAGAGAAACATAGAGCCCTAATATCGTAGGCAGTTCCTATCGCATTCAATGGGAGCTTGATGCTCCTTGACTCCTTGTGAGGATGATACTGTAGATGTCATGTGTCGATCGGATGCGAAGTTGTGATGTGAGCTCCCCGAATCGTATGGCGCGATTACTTGCCTCGGTCCCGGAGGCTGATCCGAAACGGATCCTCCATTTCTGTTGACCAATCAGATTTCACGAAATGCCCTTCCACTTTTCGGGCAATCCTTCAAAGGAGACTTGCAGGATCCTAAGCGCTTCAACCTTTCCGCACCCCCCCTACACCAACTCCCACCACATTTTACTACCGAGAAACATGGCCGCCGTTATGTCGCTCTCCACCGCATCTGTTGTGAAGGCCCCTCTGGGTCTTAGCTCCAAGCGCACCAACGCGGTGTGCCTGCCCAAGCGCTCCATGCGCGCGGGCCGCACCACCCAGGTCACCAAGGCCTTCTCCGATGTTAACATGACCATTTGCGCGGCCAACGCCACCATGCTCTTCCTCGGGCGCTTTGCGTTCCTCCCCTACCAGCGTGCACAGGTCGAGAAGGCTGGTATGCCCGTTCAAAACGGCATCTCCCACGCTGAGGCTGGTGATGCTCTCGCTGAGGAGGCGGCCTTCATTGGCAAGAGCAAGGACCCTGCCGGTTTCTCTCTCATTGACGGTAGGAGCCCATACCTATTTTATGTGCATATTGATTCTTAGCTGCTTCAGCCGAATGCATCTTGATCGCCTTGACGCTCCTTTAACAGCCGATTGTGGTGTATGCACTTTACGCCTGCAAACACTCTCCTCACGTCTTACACCGTCCGCTAAAACTGAGACAGCCGAATTTTGTCGGGATCGTGCTCGTGCAGTGATGGCCTGGGGCTCTCTCGGACACGCTCTGGGTTTCGCTCTTCTCGCCACTCAGAGCAACGGTTACTCTCCTTGGTAAATTGTAGGTTCAAGTTAGTTGACGTTCACCCTAAGCGTACTTAGACGTATTTGAAGTTTAAATTTTAAGATTATCTAGATACACGCAACCCACACCAGCAGGCACTCGTGCTGCTGTTTCTTCAGGAAGGTTCGCCAGAGGTTGCTTGACCGTTAGCCGTCTGAACTTTTACAACTCGCGGGCAACATATTTTGACGTGCCTGCTTTTTGGCTCTTTTATTCTTCGAAGTAGAGGCACCCATGGATGTCACGCTCATGCGTCGGTCTTAGATCTCGATTTCCAAGTTGCTCAGCTCTGTGCGTTTATCATGCCCCAGTTGCTGCTATTGGCTCAGGGTTCAGGTGCACAACTGCCTGAAGTGATAGTTGTGTTTGTGTACGGTTTTCCTAAACGCCACGCAAACTATGATTTATTTTCCTCCTAGATAGGCTGGATTTCCCTCCGGCAGGCGTAACTTCATTGCATAGATGCAGGCAAGTTGTTGCCCTGTGATATAGCTCGTTAAGAAGTCTGGTGTTCAGCAATGCTTGATAACTATGGTATTGCCTCACTCTAACACTTGCTTCTGGCCTGTCTGCGGGGACTTCTTTCATCAAGTTTGATGGGATTACCTATGTCGTTTGCGGCCTCTTGTGTATTCTTTTATATGTTTTCTTATTATGCACGTGCGACAATTGCAAGTTTGTAAGTTTCAAATAGCAAGTAATAAGGTTAATATACTTTATAGTCATATTGCAAACTCTTTAATAAAACGACTATTGATAGCATTCAAAGTTGTAAACGTTCACAAAAAAAAATTGCCCCTCGGCCTTTCAGAAGCGAGCACAATCTTTTTGCTGGTCTTAAAAGCGCAGGTTAATGCACTAAGTTCTTCACAAATTCAATAAGGTGCAGAAAGCAGATTTTTATCGCAAGGAATAGTCGAGAATAAACTTATGGTTGCGTGCAGTGCGAGAGTAAAATAGTTTTTTACATTTTCACTATCCTATCACTAATTAATCCCAGAAATATCAAGTTAACGGGAAAAAGAATAATTAACTAGCCGAATTGATAAAGGAAGAACGCAGTAAGGAATACGGTTTTCACTCAGATCCAAAGGTAGAGACGCCATCGCTCGATTCAATGTGTGCAAGCGCGGATGTTTTTTCACTTCCTTCACAATTTCTGAAATTCAACGAAATCTGGGGCTGAAACACTGCGACTTCGTGTATCTCCGTTATATGCGTTTTTTTCTATGACATCCATGAGGGACATGTTATTCGTACGCACGGTCTGGTGAGTAAGGGACAATTTTCAAAAGCCGGATTGAACCAGCAAGTCAAAAGTTGTGTCACGACCAGTGCTCTCTCGACTGTTACTTGCGCGACCCGAGTTCGACTGGGTGACGTGACAGCTTTGTGACAGGGGAGTGGCAGCAGCGTTGGTTATGACGCGACCTTAGTCGTTTTCAGAGGAGAACTGGCAGAGATACCGCCAGTGACGAGAAGCAGTGTGATTGGAGGAAAGAAGAGTTAACAAGAAATGAGGGGACGTTGCAAGATAAGTAACACAGGCGGCGATAGGAGTTTTAAGAGGCTCATTATTGTTTTGCCCTTAGCAGGCCAAAAGCGTGGCTATAATACATTTGCGAAGACAGAAGTACTCTCAGTGTATTTATTATAAAGAATATATTTGTGCACTTAAAAAGCATTGAGGGGCCTTGCTGGTGTCCTTGAAGTATTACGATGTGCGTTGCCGTGCGGTCGTGAAAGTAGGACAACTTTCGAACTCTTTTTCAAAACAATAATGAGCCTCTCTACAACGACTTGACCAGCGTCAGCGAGGAGCTAGTCACGAGGCGGACAAACCTACTAAGCTGTTCACTCGGGCAGCATCACAGCTCAGCTCCGAGGCAAGCCAGAGAGATAAAAATCAGGAGGAATTTGCAATGACATCTCCAACAGCGGGTTTTGACAAACTACCACCAACTGTAAGTCCCCGGCGACACAAAGAACCAGGCGAGGGTGGCATCGAGCAGAGCGGCGGTGGGGTAACGGGCGAAGAATCTGGCAAAGGTGTCACAACTACGAACGCCCCAGACACGGGGGTTAGGGGGGCGCAGCCCACGACGGGTCTCCCCCGTCCCCACTCAATCATGCCCCTCTCCCCCCATGCAATTATACCTATTTTCCCCACTCTGTTACACCCACTTTCCCCGCTCAGTTATTGCCATCTTTCCCCACTCGGTTACGCCCACTCTCCCCACTCAGTTATTACCATCTTCCCCCACTCTGTTACACCCGCTTTTCCCCACGCAGTTATTGCCCTTTTTCCCCCACTCAGTTATACCATTTCCCCCCATTCGGCTACACCCATTCTCCCCCACCCAATTATACCCTTATTTCCCCACTCTGTTACACCCACTTTCCCCACTCAGTTATAACCCTCTTCCCTCTTGCGGTGGTGGCCCTTCTCCCCAAATTAGTCACCCCGCTCCCACAGTCAATTACCCCCGTTTTCACATCAGGCACCACCAGTTCCCATAGTCAGCCCACCACAATACGTCCTCGTCAGCCAGTCACCCTTCAGATATAAACCCCGCCTCATCGCGGCACGAGAAACGCACATGCTCATAAGTGCCGAGCCCATGCGTCGACCCGCCCTTATACACAAGTGAAAACTCCCAAACACCGCGAAAGGCCACGTCAGCGTTTATACTCGGCACGGCTGCTACACTGCCCAATAACCCCCATTTCAATCAATTACCCTCCCGACAGTGCTCATCACGCAGCAGCAATTATACCAACCCCCAGGCACGACAGTACAACCTGTCACGACAACAGCACCTCAGCACAATGACCGCAGACGCTACCCGCAGCCTATCAGCCGCGACGTTACCCAAAACGCCACATTCAGTTATTCCACCGCACGTCAGCCACGTCACCACGTACGACAGCCACCCGAGTTCGCTGCTCGCTCTACAGGAATGTATTTCTTCAGAGAACTTCCATTCTCTCGGAAACTTGTAAACTAGGGGCAACAAGATGACACCCTACCGGACGCCACCAGAAGTCAGCCGGTTAGGCAACGCCCATCGGGGGCCACACGCCAATCGGGCGACATCACAGGCGCCACATCGTCCCGGCCGCGCCACATGGACGACACCCCCGGCTCGCTGCAACAGATCGCGGCAGGAGCCGACGACCGCAAGCAGAACGACGCGAGATGCCCCGAGCGCGGGAGCGCCCGCCGACTCGCAACTGACACGCCACATGAGACTTCGCGGCATCTCAAATGTCACCAACGGGATGTAGCATCCAGCGCCGATTCAAATATGAAAACAGATTGCCGATTGGAGAAGGCGAAACGCCGAGAACCGAAAGGTCGCCACAGACTTCGCTGTAGCTGTAGGAAATTAGCCTTTTAAACTGGAAAATAGGACTGTTTCCATCAGTCTGCCGAGAACTATCTGAACCTTTCAAAATCATATTGGTCGTGCGGAAGTTTGTAATATTGGATATTTCCCGTTGCCAAATTCACAGCAACTTTGCGAATTTAGACGCACAAAGCACCTGCTTGAATCAGTCAGGGACAGCCCGCTCGGCACGAGTTTCATACGAAACGCATAGCGCAGCCTTCGCGAACTCGAATTCACATCCGCGCCCGCTCCGCTACAACACATAAACATAAATTCACACCCGCACAGTTGTGGGTAAATTCACGCTCTTAAAGGCCGAAGCTCCACGCAGTTGAGGTGAGTTCGAGACGCAGCGCGTTATGTGACTTTTCGGCATGACTTCTTGCAAGAAACGGGCAGACGTGCAGGACCACGCTGTGCCAACGAGAAGCCTGGAGTACGGTTGAATTCATCCCGCAGCAAAGTACAGGCGCGCAAAAGTGTATCGCGAATTCATGTGTATGCGTGTGTGTTTGCGGCGTGTGCGCGTGCTGCAGTTACGCTTTATCGCCGTGCGCTAACGTCGCAGCTTTCTTTTCCCGCCTTTTCCACGCGAAGGCGTCGTCTTCGTTGCCCACGACTACTTTCCTTTTCCGAAGTCCGGTGGGAATTCTCAGGTGAGGCGCAGCACTTCGCTTTCCCGTGAATTCCCACCCCGAGAGTGTTGCGGGGAAGCACGGTGACGCCGGGACAGCCAGCCCCTTTTCTCGGTACTCGTCAGAACACGTCCGTGGCGAGGGAAGTCAGCGTGTTCCGCCAAACTCGTTTTGCCACGACAACCTTCCAGCGCAACACTTTTGGTAAACTCTCCAAAAGCGACAAGACGGCCGTTCCTTCTTCGTGGTCTTTTTTGCTGCTTTTGGTGTGCATCCACGCGCTCACCGGTCCATATAACTGGCGAGTGAATTTACACCGCTCAACTTATGCCGGAACACCCTCTGCCGACGCCCCCCACGATTCCGCCAGACACATATCACAGAACACTCGGCCCCACTCCGGACCTGGGCAGTGCAGGACTTTTGAGGTTTACGAGACAACCCCCTGGCATCCGCGCGTGAGGCGCCTTGGGCAAGGCACAGGCGTCATCCGAGTAACGCGGAGCAGCAGATAGGGCCGACTGGTGTTTGCGTTACCCCCCTTTGCACCCTGAAGTTCGCACCTCACCTGAAGTGCTCGTTCCGCTGCCAAGTTCGCACCTCGCCTGAAATGCTCATTTCGCTGCAAAGTTCGCACCTCGTGTGAAGTGCTCATTTCGCGCTGTCTGCACCCCCGAAACGCTCATTTCGCGCAAAGTTCCCACCTCGCGTGAAATGCTCGTTTCGCCGCCAAGTCGCACTTCGCCTGAAATGCTCGTTTCGCTGCCAAGTTCGCACCTCGCGTGAAATGCTCGTTTCGCTGCAAAAATTCACCCCTTGCCTGAAATGCTCGTTTCGCCGCAAAGTGCCCACCTCGCATGAAATGCTCGTTTCGCTGCATGAAGTCGCCTCCCTCACAACCTGCCGTGCCTGTCATTGGTGAGAAAACCGCCCGTGGGGAGCCGCAATGAAGAAAACGGAGCCTCAGAACAGAAAATAGACGGCCGCGTGACAGTGGCCGAAACCTCCACGTGACAGTGGAACATCACTCCTGAAGATTTCAGGACGACCGCGTGACAGTGGTCCCAACAGACAGCCGCGTGACAGTGGCCAAGAATTCCACGTGACAGTGGAACACCACTCCCGGCATTTTCAGACGACCGCGTGACAGCGTTGGTCCCAATGCATACCGCGTGATATAAGGAGAATTCCACGACAAGGGAACACCACTCTCAAGATTTTCAGGACGACCGCGTGACAAAGGGTCCCAATGCATGCTCGCGCACGCTGGCCGAGAATTCCACGTGATGCTGGGACACCACTCGAAGATTTCCAGGACGACCGCGTGACGCTGGTCCCAATGCGTACGCTGCGTGACAGCGGGCTGTCCCCCACGTGACAAGAAACACCACTCCCGAAGATTTTCAGGACGACCGCGACGCTGGTCCCAACGCATACCAAGTGACAAAGGGCCGAAACTCCTCCACGTGACGTTGGAACACCACTCCTCAAGATTTCAGACGACCGCGTGACGCGGTCCTAACGCACGCCTTTCGCGTGACGCTGGCCGAAACCTCCACGTGACAAGAACACCACTCCCGAAGATTTCAGACGACCGCGTGACAAGGTCCCAACGCATGCTCGCGTGACAACATACCGAGAATTCACGTGACGCTGGAACACCACTCGTGAAGATTTCAGGACGACCGCGTGACAGTGGTCCCAACAGACAGCCGCGTGACAGTGGCCGAGAATTCCACGTGACAGTGGAACACCACTCCTGAAGATTTCAGGACGACCGCGTGACAGTGGTCAAAACAGACAGCCAAACGACAGTAGGGCCGCCAACCCGCACGCGGCACACTAATGGGGCGAGGTCGGTGCATGCAGACTTCAACCCGTCCTCCAGCCGCAAAAACCTCGACAATGAACTCCAAATCGAAATCTTTACCGGTCCTCACCAAGGACAACATGTCCAACGGCGACTTCATCGCGCTGGCAAACGAGCTCAGTGCCTTCTTCAGCAACCTCGTCTTTGACGAGAACGCGAACCGCGACGTTGAACTGACACGCGGCGAGATCGACAAGCTCAAGGGCGTACTGTTCAACTCGCTTCCCGCAATCTTCAGCAGCACCGAAGACGCTACCCGCATTGTCAGCCGCTTCGTGCTGACGCCCAACAGCGAGGAGAAGACCTTGCCTCAGCTCATTCTGGAAGAAACTGAGGTGTACCCCCCAGAAACTGGGTATATGTGCGAGCCCATCACGTATCCCCGCAACGGCCACTTCCAGGTGCTGAACGGTCAGACCATCGACTGGGACGCCGCGTGGCGCGTACTCTTCTTCCTGCTTAGGCTGAAGTGCGCGGACTTGTCGGCCGAGACCGCGCAGGACGAGATAGCCACCCTGCAAATGCTGGCTGGCGAAGACCCGCACGCTCTGAGGGACCGGCTGGTGACACTCATGGAGCGCGTCAACTTGCCCCACGAGTCCATCCAGAAGGTGATCAACCCTCAGACGGCGGGCCTGTACATGCTCCGCGCCTTGCCCGAGCACATCGCGGGCATCGTCCGCGAGAGGTTCGGCAAACCAATGGACGTCACCCAGGAATACACGCTTACCGAGGTGACCGAAGTCGCGCAAGATGTGCACGCCAGGCTGAAAAGCATGGAAACAAAGATCATGAAGGCCAACCTCGAGCAGGAAAACCTGATCCAGTACGTGAGGGCATACGCGGAGGGTCCCACCAAGTCCACCTTGGCGAAGATGCTGATCACCGGCCAGGCCAGCAAGCCCAACTTTGGGCTGCCAGCGCAGCCTTTGATCGCCCCGCGCACATCAACCACCAGAAGCGACGGTTCTCGCCCGCGCTCGCCAGCCCCCCGGCCCGCCAACGACAATTTCAACTCCTCCAACCTCAACCCCGCAAGACGGAAGCTCCTCGGTCAGCTCACCAGCCAGGCGTCCACGTCTTCCTTTAACGCGGAACCAGCAAATGCCACATCCCGCGTCGTGACCGGTGTGTGCAGCGACAACATCGGCGGACCCAACGGCGACTGCGTCTTCTGCCACCAGCCCCTACACCAATTCCATCACCCCACTCTGCCATGCCACATCAGCGGCAAAACCACGATGTACGACCTCTGGGTCAATCATGGGAAAATGCCCTACGCACTGCGACATTTGATGAACCTTCTGATCGTGAACCACGACCGGGTCGCCAAGGGCCAGAAGCCGCTGACCAAGGTGGAGTTCGACCAGCAATACGGCCGCAAGGAGAGCGGCCCCAGCGCCTCCAACCACGCCGGCCCCACAGGCGGCGCGCCCACGTGGCACGCCGGGTCCTACGACTACCATAGCGTGCCACCCCCCACACAGCGCACCCACCACGCCTGGCAACCAGACAGCCGCCACGTCACGACCCCAACCAGCGACGCAGCACAAGACGACACTATCGTGCACTTCCACTCCTGCGCTGCCATCGTGGAGCATGGCAGCCCCTTCCTGAGGGGCGTACAAAACCCCACCCCTGATGAGCCCCACTCTCCCGCGACGGGGAGGTGCCACAGGCGCCCAACCCTCACGAAGCCCCCAGCAGCACCCCACGTTCACCAAAAAGGCCTGGCCCGGACAGCCCTCCTTATTCACCCAACAGCCCTGCGCCCGACGACATTCCCGAACACTACCCCGACCACTACCCCGATGACTACCCCGCTAGTCCCATGGTACATATTCAGTTTTCCATCTTCTTTAAATATCCCCTGCGTGACGGAATTCCTAGGGTACTGCCCTTCCGTTCCCCTGGCCGAATGCGTTCCTCCCCCAATATGGGAGGGCCGTTGTGGTGCTACGGCTTCCTTTCTCGTATTCTTCACTTTCACTCTTTCCTTCTGGTTGGGTCTTGTGTCCAGGGCTTCCTCGTGTGCTGCCACTGTTTCCTTCTCCGTTGTTTTCACCCCCTTGCTGAAGTACTTCGGTGTTGTTCTGTGTTGTGGGCTTTCCGTTACTTCTTGTGCCTTCTGCGTTTGTTCCCCCAGCATGCTTAGCGCATCTAGTGTTACGTGCATAGCCATTATTTGGGCCCATTCCATCCTTGCTACGCTCCGAATTTCGCCTGTTACGCGGCGCATCTCACCGTGTCTCTGCATCCACCTACTTTGGTTCCTGTCCTTTGTTGCCAGCCTTGCCGCCTGCTTGCATCTGACTAGTTTTGGCCTGTCGTATTTGGTCCGTTGTACCCATCTGCATGTTTTCCCCATTATGTGTTCACTCCAGTACCTTCTTCCTCGCTTGTGTGCATGCGCGTGTTCCCGTCGGTTTGCCCTGAAGAAGTATGTGAAACTTCTCCTGAAGCTTATCCTTTGTTCCTCTTCTGCTTCTGTGACGAACCACCTTGGGTCCCTTGTGAACCACTGCGGTATCGTTCCTTGGTTTTGGTTATCCTCCCTCAGTGGTGGCCCTTCATCCCCATCCGCGCTTGTTTTAGTTGCCTGTCGGAGTGTTTCTACTTTTGCCATGCTCTTCTCCTGTGTCCCATGTTTCGTATGTTTTCTTTCCAGTGTTCCGTTGTGCACATTTATTTCCGCCCCTTTGTCAGTCTCCTTGCGTTCCTTTACCTTTACATTTTGTGTTGGCTTTTGGCCCAACCTTTTTAGTCCACCCTTGTTACTCCCTATTAGGCCCGTAATCATAGCGCACGTTGCAAGTGTCATCTTGTCCATTACGGCTTTGTCGTGGGTATGGACCGTCTTTCGCCAACTTTTTCCACGTGAATTTCGTTTCGCACTCTCTCTATGGTCGAGTGTTTCGCCTGTATGCCGTCTTCCACGTGTATGCTGCCTACCCTCTTCCCTCTTGTTGTTTATTTGTGCCCCGTTTCCATGCGCATCCTGTTGTATGCATGCCGGAAGCGCCTCCACAGAGTATTCAATCCCCAGGGTTATTTTTGTGTAGTTTCGGTTATTTGCGAATTGTTTCCAGCATAATTCACTTGTGGTCCAACGTCGTACATTCGCACTTGTTTTTATTTTCCCTGTCCGTTTTACCATATGCAAGCATTGCGCAAAGCATTTCTGCCCAGTTTTGACCTTACGTGCCCCTGTTCCCCCCTTTTTCTTTAGGTGTGTCCCCTCAGAGTTAGGGTTTCCTCTTGTTATCATGTGCACAGTCATATAATATGTTTTACTTGACTGCTTACTTTTCCGTGTGCTTTGTGGTTCATTTTTACTACTTGTGTCTCGCTCGTTTCGCCAGTTCTCATGTACTCCACATTTTGTGTCGTTTTCCTTGTTACGCGTTACATGTGTGTGCAGCCTTCCCTTGTTGTCCTCGCTGCATATTTGGGTTTCGTACCGTTTCAAATATCGTTGTGTACATCCGTTGAGTGTTTCCTTAAGATATTTCATCCTGGGGTTCGTTTTCGCAAAACTTCGGTTTTTTACGAATTGCTTCCAGCACAATTCGCTTGAGGTCCAATGTTGTCCATTTGCTCTTATTTTCATTTTCCCCTCTCGTTTCGACGTATGCAAGCATTGTGCAGAGTATTTTTGCCTAGTTTCGCTCGTGTGTGCCTCTATTTTTCCGTTTTCCTTTAGGTATGTCCCCTCGGGGGTTAGGGTTTCCCCTTATTGCCACAAATGTAGTCGTATAGTTAGTTTTGTTCGTCCGTTTTCTTTTCCGTATGCCTTGTGGGTCGTTTCTACTGCCGGTATCCTTCTTATTGCTCCAATTGCCACGCACTTCTCGCTCCGTGTTACCTTCCTTGTTACGCGTTACATATGTGTGCAGCCTCCCCGTGCTATCCTTGCTGCATTTTTGGGCCTCGCTCCTTTTCCTATATTGCTGTGTACCCCCCTGAGGTACCCCCTTAAAATATTTCGTCCCGGGGTCCGCTTTTGCAAAATTTCGGTTTTTTACGAATTGTTCCCAGCACAATTCGCTTAATGTCCAATGTCGTCCGTTTATACTTATTTTCATTTTACTCCCGCGTTTCACCATTTGCAAGCATTGTGCAAAATATTTCTGTCCAGTTTTGCTCTTATGTGCCCCTATGTCCCCCTTTCCCTGTTGTAGATATGTCTCCTCAGGGTTAGGGTTTCCTCTCATTATCTTGTATACAGTCGTGCGGTTTGTTTTAATCAACTGCTTACTTTTCAATGTGCCTTGTGGGTTATTTTCATGGCCAGTATTCCTTGTGTTCTGCCAGTGTTCATGAGTTCCTCTTTCCGCATTGCCTTCCTTGTTACGCGTTATATGTGCCTGCAGCCTCCTCCCATCCTCCTCACCGCATATCTGAGCTCCGTTCTTCTCAATATTTCGTTGTGCATGCCCATTGAGTGTCTCCTTAAAATATTTCTTCGTTGGAGTTGTTTTTACAAAACTTCGCATTTTAACGTAGAGCTCCTGGAGCAATTCGTCAAATACCAAAAGTTGCCAGTTTCTTCTGAGAATTTGCATATTGCCTGTCCATTTGTAATATAATCATCCCAGTAGTTTTCCCATCGAGCTGTTCGTTGTTATTCCCCTCAGGGGCCTTTTGGTGTTCAGTTTACTTAGGGTGGCCTTAGGGTTTCTCTCATTTTCTAGTGTATCTAGTAGGCTTACTGCAATATGTTGGGAAAATAATTAATTTAGATTATTTCTTTGTGATTTTAGATTAACTCATTTTCATGTTGATTTTAGATTAAGTTTTCTTTATGTCATCCGGCTATTACCGGTGGTCCTTTTCACGACTCGTGTTCAAAGTGTTCAAATAATGTGCACACAGGTCAAACGCTCTCGTTCCCGCTTGCCATCATGAGGAAGCCTCCAAAAAGCTTTAAGAAGATTTGTCTCACTTGTGATAATGGTGGGCGCCGTTGTAATAGACACTCACGGCGTGTTCTGCTTGAAAATAAGGCCCCCCACTATCAACCCACCGCTTTCAAAGGCACTGTATTCAACGAGTATGTCGAAACTGGCTTCCGGCTAAAGTATACAGACACTGTGAACCTATGGGAGAGTGACGATAGTGACGGTAACCCTATATGGGACTTTCATAACCGCTATGTGTATCTCGAATACACGGAGGGTATGCCTTGGGGAGGGGTTATACCTTCACGTGGGAACTGGGGATATTCACCGTGCCAGCGACACTTGTTCTCTGGGTCGTTTCCCTTGTTTCACTACACTAACCATGTTGCAGGGTGGCAACTCGACGATATTATGCAACCTTTCTTATCGGTGTTATACAACCGGGCAAAAAACATGTCATACATGGCTCGATTCTTGTATTGGTTATCACTATTAGCTACTACGGAGCACCGTAGCGTCCACCATTGCGCAGCGGGCGCTATGCTTACCATTAGGCGATGTGGAAACACTATTGGCAAACTATGTGCAAGTTGTGCTTCAGAACTAACTGTGCACAATAGGGGGTACGTTTTAAGGCAGGATTGGTGTGCTTCAGACGTTACTACGGGGGTGAGTCTATGCAAACACGTTATGGTTGACTCTAGTGATCTCGCAAAGGCGTACTCCCCTGCCACTGTTGTACATTAAATATAATGTGGTGGCCAATACACCGGGGCTGGTTCGGTTAGACGCCTGTCATACATTTTGTATAAAGTAACGCAATAGCGCACTCCCTCAAAACCTTCAGATGCTACTCTATGTTTGCACCGCGCATCGCACTTTAAAACCTTATGGCTTTCAGAGAATTGGAGAAGGGTGCCCTTGCTATCCTCTCTAGGCGACTCCATCTCCAAAACCGCGTTCTTGTAGTTTCCAAGAAAGATTATGTATTGATGTGACACATCTTTTCTGTCCTCGTGTCGCTTCACTTCGCACTTACCGGCTAGCATGCACGACACATACAAGCACCAATCGCCGTCTCTCTTGTAATCCGCGTCTATTATTTCTAAGATTTGACCTGCTAGGATGTAAAGCTCTTTCTTCCAATACGGCTTGCTTGCACTTGTTAGCGGATCGTCCATGTAAACACCTTTTTTCTTGTGCCAAGGGTGGGGCGTCCCGAAAGCACATGTGCCATCTAGCTTAGGGGCAAACCCCTCTTGCTGCACTGTTCTCCCCATGTTAAACCACCACCCAACATTCCAACCCTCCTTCCCTCCTTTCTTGCCTTTTGCCTCGTTTGCGCAGCCACGCTCTATTATCTTGCACGTTTGTGCATGCAACGTTGCTTCAAATTCCGTGAGTAGTACCTTCAACCTTTGGTTATCACTTATTAGCACCGGCCGCCTGTTTCCGCGAATCCCACAAAATAAGTCCTCGATCCTTGAAAGATGCAACGTTGTGCTCTACGCCAGAATAAAAAAAAGGTACGCTCCCAGCACTTTCCGGGTATCCTCTGTCTTCGTACAGCAAGTTGTGAAACTCACTGACACTTTTCTTTAGTAAATCTTTTGTTGTCGCTAAGTTAAAAAATATATACCAGGCTTCAACTTCTCCTAAACTACGGTCGAACCCCGGATACTTTGCAGGCGGTAGCAAAATCTTTAAGCCAAGTCTTTGGAACGCACTAGCTCTACTATCCCCCACCACAGGACGTTCGAACGAATGCAATGGCTTCAAACACACGATCGTGGCGTTGGATTGAAGACACGCAGCTAACAAAGGTTCGCACTTCCCTCTTGCATATGGCAAGGACGATATTATGATGTCTACTTGCGGGTTGAATTCTTCCCACTTGATTTTCTCTAAGTCTAGGCGTCTTATGCCTTTCGCAGGATGCTTATCGCTCAGAAAGATCGTCTTCGGTTTGAACCGAACTAGGTTGTTGTAAACGTAGCGAGGTCCCTTACCGCAGCAAAAATCCCCAATTTTCTTTCCGTGAAACAAATTGCCAATAACTGCTAATAGAGGCGTGTATTGTTGTGCGATTGTGGGATAAAAACTAGTGCCTTTATCACATACCCTTGGTATCGTTATTTTAAATGGTAAATTTTTCAGAGGAGCACACCTCGTTGACAACGCACTCCATTTTCGTTTCGGAAACAACTTGCTCGCGTTGTCGTCGTTTGCTGTAGGAGGCTACCACTCCAGTTTCTTCTCTTCTTTACACTTTCGGCCTTATACTATTCTACACTTATTAAACGACCGCACGAGGTATGCTTACGTATGGTCAACTATCGGACTTCGGTTTCGTAAATCCTTCAAGTTATTACTACAAGACTTCGGTTTCGTAAATCTTTATAGCTATGCTTTTTACAGCAGTTACGGCTTACAATTCTCAGTTCAGTTCTCATCCCCGAAACTGGTTACACTTAGAGTTCTTATGCATTCAGGAACTCTCTCCATAACTCAACTGTACTGAGTACTCCGTACAACAGGCTAGGCACCTCACATCAACATCATTCTGATCGGTCCTACTGTACTCCGTACCGAGTACTCTTGCGTTTTGTACTTAGCCGTTTTTCTTGCTCTTGTGCTTGCCTCCTAGCACAACTCCCCCCCCCTTAGGGAAGGTCACGTCCACGCTGACCACGTCGGACCAGTAAAGTTTTTATACAGATCTTCTACTGTTGCTCAGGATGATTATACAGGTCTCAGCTGCCTGTTGTCTGGGATGACATTACACTTCCCAAGACACACCGCAATAAGGAGATCAACCTCTTAAGCACAAGGGTCGGCCTCTCACCGGTCTGCCATCTGCACTACCAGGCGCCCCCAAGGCTCGAGATCTCACATCCATTACCACGCTCAAGGTTTCAAACCTTCCAACACGGTACACTTACAGGTGATGACAATAGGTTTGCCAATTACCCGACAGTTCTCGGGATGCCGGCCCGGAGGAAAGGTTTTAAACCCCTACCGCCTCTTCGGATGCGCAGAGCTTTTATCCAGATCTCCAACTGCCGCCTGGCTATGCCGAGGCTAGAGCCACCGCTCTGTTGGATGGATTATACAGGTTCTCACCTGTCGCCTGGCTATGCCGAGGCTAGAGCCACTGCTCTGGTGGATGGATTATACAGGTTCTCACCTGTCGCCTAGCTATGCCGAGGCTAGAGCCACCGCTCTGGTGGATGGATTATACAGGTTCTCACCTGTCGCCTGGCTATGCCGAGGCTAGAGCCACTGCTCTGGTGGATGGATTATACGGGTTCTCACCTGTCGCCTGGCTATGCCGAGGCTAGAGCCACTGCTCGGGTGGATGGATTATACAGGTTCTCACCTGTCGCCTGGCTATGCCGAGGCTAGAGCCACTGCTCGGGTGGATGGATTATACAGGTTCTCACCTGTCGCCTGGCTATGCCGAGGCTAGAGCCACCGCTCTGGTGGATGGATTATACAGGTTCTCACCTGTCGCCTGGCATGGCCAAGGCTAGAGCCACTGTGGTGGATGGATTATACAGGTTCTC
>LGRX02015735.1:0-22540 GCA_001247695.2 Cymbomonas tetramitiformis | reverse complement strand
TTTAAAACAACCCATTACCACGTACCCAATACCTTTTATGTATATTATATGTATATATATTTATGTTTAACAATTGTATATTAAGCATCCGATTCATCATCATCGGAGTGTCTTTGAGGTTTGCGCATCCCAACACGTACACGTTTAGTCCTACCATTGATTTTTCGTTGAGCGGGATATATATGATGTTTTGTTAAAAGCTTGCCAAATTCGGTTGCGGTCATTAAATTTCCATCTTTTATAAACCAATCGTGTACGTTTTCAATAATAACATACCAATCACCAACTTTTTTCCAATCAAATCTATATATTCCTTCTTTTGTCATTACACCTTTGAAGTCTTTTAGAATGTCTTTACTTTTGTAAATCTCATAATTAGCCTCAATCCATTCAAATCCACCTCTATTAGAACCCGTTCTTTCCGCTACTTCAGATTTGACAAATTCAGGTTTGGGAGTTCGACCATTGATAATACTTTTTCGATAATAGTCGCACAATATACTAATAAATGCATCCGCTACATTTACTTGGTTTACGAAATTATCAATGCTATCATCTCTCACAAAGTAAGCATCGTTTGGTTCCATAATGCTATCGCTAGATGTTCTATCACATTGAACATAATTTGCTCTATCCGTGTATGCTCTATCGACCCCTTCAACCTCGGGTGTATCGTTGGATAGACAAAGCATATATGCTTGTATTTTGACATTTGTGGCGTTTTGATACAACTCTCGCATCGGTAATGTTTCGTTCCCGCCACTGCAAAACGTTTTCAAGATGGTTGCGGACAACTTTTCAATTCTCATTTTGTGTTCGCCAAAATTATTTTTTGTCGCTTCAACACCTATGTCACATTCATTACTTATTGCAAAACGTCTATGCCACAGCTCAACCGCCCAAGTCCATTTTCGTTCATTTTCCATATCGGATTTGTACTTTTTGGCTTTTAAATTTTCTCCATCAAATTCATATTGGAATTCTTCAAATGCACGTTTTAACAATGAAGTCAATTTCCCTTTTCCGCAAGCCGTATCACCTATCAAAAACATAAATTGTCTATCACATATTTCGCCCGCCATCCCCCTTGCTAATGGCTCAAGCACGTAATCTCGTTTTTCAATGTTGGTAATTGGGTTATCAAACAATCTCCTAATCACCTCAGATTTCAATTCGGAGTAATCTTCCGAAACATTATAGTCCCGATGTATTTTGTTGATAAAGTTATAGCTTGGATGCTTCTTCAATAATTCAAAGTTTTTCAAATCCAACACACCATTATCGAAAAGAAGGTATCCTTTACTTTTCGACACGTCAAACTCTATCAGCACGGGTGCTTTTTGAGAGACTAGCTTGTATGCGGGTTCATACAAACTCATAAAAGACTTTGATTCATCTTTGGAACTAACATTTATAAATATTTTGGTGTAGTTGCGCTCAATGATTTTTAGATGCAAACCTTTCCCTTTATGTTTATCAAGTGTCCACCTACCGTCTTCTTCGTCATATATCATTAACCCCAATGGTGTGATAAAAATTTGGTCTTGAAATTGTTCGAGTATTAGGTCACAATGTACTTGGTCACTACGTCGTTCATCTGTCATCGATGAAAGGTTGGTGGGATTCAAGCCATCGACAATCTTCATCCGTGGCGGAAGTTGCTTGACATTTCAATTGCATTTCAAAACACGTGTGTGCTTTTATACATACTTTCAACTCGCTTATTACTTTGTCAATGTCGACATTATCGTCTTTATATACCAAAATCTCGTCGTGGATTAGTGCCGCAGGCTTCATTTTAGTATTCGTCACCAAATAGTCATATATACACATCATCATCCGACTCTCTATTTCTTGAATATACAACCCCAATGCACTCCTAAATTTTGCCATTTCTTTTGTCTTATTTTTTACTTCACAAGCTACTTGTACGGCTTTTGCAAATTTTGGAAAGTGCTCGAGTGCATCATTTGTAAGTATATTTTTTATTTGGTCTTCATATTGTTTTATACAATCTATATATTGATGTTTAGGAAGTTTAAGTTCATTTAACCAAGTTTGAAATGAGCCTCCAAATGTCAATATCAACATCAAGTGTTTTGCATTAGCTCTACTCACATTATAACTTTGTTGAATGTTGTAAAATATACTTTCTCTATTCACAATGTAATCGTTTATTGCCGAGCATTCAATGTTATACTTCTCACACAATCGAGATATGATTGTTGGATGCGCATTTTCTAAATCAAATGAAATGTAGTTTCCGTCCATAACAAGTCGGCGGATAACATTATATTGATTTTGGAAACAACAAGTATTATACTTATCACTCATCGGGTAATATCTACCTAAATTGTATGGTGCTTTTTTGTAAGTTATGGTGTTCATATGTGTCTTTTTACTCATAAACTTATGCATCTTCTTCAATTTGGTTTGTTCCTCGCGCCACATCATTTTCTTTATATCATAACCTTTTGAATTTACATCTACTTTAAGTAAAAGTTCCATAACCTCATACTTAAAATAGGTCTCACTTAAAGTAATTTGCTCGGGGCATTTATCATAATTCATTGTTTCTATATACTATGAATACGGTTTCTCTTTAAGTTAAAATTTAATAGCATATATATTATCAGCATTTTTTATTTTCTTTTGGTGATATGACCTCTTAACTTTTTCACAATGCAGAAGACGATTACGGTCATACCAAGATGCATTATATTTTTTTTGTGACGCATTATACCTTTCCCGATTCTTTTCTCTATATCGTTTGGTTGCTTGTTTTTGTGCTTCGGATGTAGGCATCGCGCTACCAGATTAGTGTTATAAGTGACCGAAGCTTTAAATGCGTTCGTTCATAGCATATATGTTCAATAAAGCAACACACGTGAAGTTATGGTACCGGGTTCCGAGTAATTGGTACTTTTTAAAAACATTTTCAAATAATTAAAAATAAATATACAAAATGATATTCTTTCTTTGATATACTTTTATAAACAACCCATTACCACATACCCATTACCCAATCTATCCTAAAATTTTTAACTTTAAGACATAAACTCTATAAGGTATACTTGAATTATTTACAACATACTCAAGTACATACATACATACTTTACTTACTTCTACTTACTTTCACAAATATGTCTTACTCCGCGATGCTCAAATGGGGTAATAAGACCATTGATGTGGAAATTGAAAGATGCGATAACTTGTATGTTTATGTAAAGAGAAAAGAAGACAAAATGTATTTGAGTGCTCACGAAAATAAGAAGCATATTTTTTGGACTGATGAGCCAAGTGATTGGGAAACTTGGGAGATTACCGAAGATAATCATTTATACTCTTGGCATTATACTTATGCATTTTATGACGAAACAAACGACAATCATTGGCAATGCGGGTCACATAAGGAATACTCCACTTTTCAAGTGATAAAGCCTTCGGCACAAAAAATTACGGATATGCCATATGTACAAAACTTGATGAGTGAAATTGAAAGTATGTTGAGCAATGTAAAATTGAATAAACAATATCGAGACAAAACAAAAAAGATTCGCTTCAACCTAAATTGGTCATTTATGCTTGGAAACACGACCGGAGCATTGGGTGGTGGTGGTATGCAAACACCTCACAATATGCCTCATAAGAAAGGCAAAGGTGTTTGTGTGAGTAAAGTTGAAGATAGAAAACTTCCTAAATGGAAGCAAGCATTATGGGCGGTTTCGAAGGAATTGATAAGTATTATTGATAAAGATTTTTCGGAAGGCGAGTACGTTGTCAATTATGCAAAAATGGAACCCGGCACGTATGTGAAAAAACACGTCGATGCCGAAGATATAAGTTTTCAATATGCAATGGCGCTTGGAGATTTTAAAGGCGCGCCATTAAGGTGTTACGACTCAAATGACCAAATCATCGGTGACTTTTACAATCGAAACAAAGTGTTAAAAGTAGACGGGAGATTACCTCACGAAGTGATTATGGACGATTTTGAAGGTACACGATATGTAGTCATATGGTTCAAGTTGTACGACCATCGAAAATTAGTGGAAGACCCAATATTGACAATTCCTTGCTATGTATAAATAATGTCATCATAATTCGACCGAAATAACTCGTCCGGCTGATACCATTAATTTAGAAGTGAACATACATATAATCATAGTTTCATTGGGACCGCCCGTAGCCGCATTGCCAGCGTCAAATGCTACCCCCGCGGCAGATGCATTGTCGCTAGCCGTGCATTGTAAATAGCAACTACTATTAGTGCCTAAACTTGAGTATCCACTCAATCGGCGCGGTTCATTATCCAAACACAAATTTAAAGGCAATATAAAAGAATTGTTGAAATAATCAGTTCTCGATTGCATATGATTTGAACCCATCATTGAATATTGGTCACCTTGTGAATGAGTGATATTCATATAGGCTTGTAAAGGCGAATTAGGAAATGCAGGGGTCAACACGTTGTTTACGCTCCAAGAGTAACGAAAAACTCTATTACCGCCATACATTTTAGATGGCAATTGATAAAGACGTCCGAGACGATTAGTATATTGTGCAATCCCGGTTTCGTTTACGGTTCGATAATTTAAAGGACGGGTTATGGCATAAGCTTTATTCCAACAATTGACGGATAGTGCAAACCTTACATTTTTGTTATTGGTCGAATCGCTTTGGAAAAATGTCGCATAATTTTCAAAGATGATTGTCAATGCTCCTTTTGAAATCAATTCCTCTATATTTTGTTCCACAACTCCACTTGAAAAGGATAATGTAGTGATTGATGCCGATACTTGAGATAATGTAAAGCTTGCATTTTTAGCAAATTCTTGAGCAGCGGCGGTTTTAGTAGTAAATGTGCCGGGCGCTTGATTTTCTTCTCCGTATAACAAACACGTCACTGCATTGTCGGTAAACAGCCTAATTCGTATAGCACCAAGAGTGCTTGAATCAATTATGGACGGCTCACAAGTGCCGAGAAATCCTAATAGATTGTTCAAAATAAATTCTCGCCCTTCGAAGTCACCGGCTTGATTATCTTCGTCTAGTGAACCCGTTATCAATCCATTAGTCAATTGTATACCTTCCGAGCCACAATTTGATAACACGCTTCTATATGTTATTTCATTTTCTAAATGGTCACCTACTAAATGTTTTACCTCTTGAATATCGCTTGCCTGAGCCACAGATTGATTTACAATAACACCGTTTATACTCACCTCATATCTAGAGAATAGGTTAAATATCGGAAAAAAGGTTATCGAGGAATAGAAAAGTGCAAAATGGGGAATAGAAATTTCGATCTGTTTTTGGGGAATAGATTATATGTCACATGTAACCATTAATTAATTCAATCGAGCGCCAAAAAAAAAAAAAATCAAGCAGTCTGACTAGCGTACTCGGTACCCCGGAGGTACAAGCGCAAGCGGTTCAGCGTGTGCAATATTTTGCGTCTGGCACACCCCCTTCTTCTAAACAATTTTTGCATGTAGCATGAAGCATAATTTTTTCCACCATTCGATTCTAAAGCGTTTGTATTCATTAGGTGAATACCTTTCGTTTGAGCTATCGATTGGCCCCATCCGCAACCGCATCAGCTTAGCCTTCGCGACTGCAAGCTAAGTTGGTGCGGTGTGAGATGGTTTCAACCACTTGCGGCTTTGCATAATAGGGGTTTTCGTGAGAATCTTCTCACGAAACTTGGCAGTGATATTGTTCATATCAATATCAGTGCACCCTCAAGAGCAGATGGCAAGCCGTTGAGTATATTAAAGACGGCCGCGTGCTGGCATGATGCCTTTTGGGTTTGAAACCCAAACCCAAACATGCCAAACAGCGAAGGGCTTCCCGTGAGTTCCAGCGCACGTAACTTTGCAAAATATAATGCTAAGATGCATATATTTCACTTTCCTGAAGTGCAAGTTTTGCGATAGCTTGTGCGCGAAGTTAACATATTATTTCTTTGACCCAGATTTATGAGTTTGTATATCACGCTAAAATCTGTGTCAAAGAAATAGTAATACCATTTTGCGCACAGACTTTCTTAGACCTTGTGCTTCGAATATATCAAAGATAATTATCTTGGCAATATTTCTACGCAGTTACGTGCGCTAGAACGCACGGGAAGCCCTTCGCTGTTTAGCATGTATTGGGTTTGGAAACATTCGAACACAAGCCCAATAGATCTGCCAAAGAAATAAATTGATGGTTTTGCCAACAAGTTATCTCAAACCTTGAGCTTCTGAGAACTGAAAGATATGTGTCTTGTAAATATGTGTGCATAGTTTCGCGCGCTATAACGCACGGGAATTGCTTTTCAGTTTGGCATGTATTGGGTTTGGGTAAACTCGAACACAAACCCAATAAATCTCCAAAGAAATAAATTGATGGCTGCGTGCACAAGGCTTTTGAGGCCTTAGGCCTTTGGCAACTAAAAGATATATATCTTAGTGATACTTTTGCAAAGTTACGTGCGCTGGAACTCACGGGAAGCCCTTTGCTGTTTGGCATGTTTGGGTTTGGGTTTGCATGTACCCAAACCCATTATGTGTAGCACGCGTTTTGCGCATAGCTTACATCAGAGGTTGTGCGTTTGAGGGTGCACCAATATTGCTGTTAGCAATATTGGTGCCAAGTATCGTGCGCTAGAACGCACGAGAACCCCTCCGCTGTTTGAGTTTTGATGCGATGTGCATGAAAGTTATAAGGGCCTCTCAGCTTAGCTCGCAGTCGCGACTGCAAACTGAGCTGATGCGGCCACGGATCGGCTCAGTCAAGAGCTCAAAAAACTCCTACCTAAGAGTCTAAATGATATATCTATGTGCATTACGAACGTTGGAAAATGTTTTCCCAATCTAATTTACTCGCAAACAGTGTGGGGTATACATACGTGCAGTGAAATATTCACGGCCGTGAATTTAATATTCACGGCCGTGAAATTAATATTCACGGCCGTGAATTCCAGATTCGGGAGGGCGTAAACCGTACGTTTATGTGAGAACTGAAGTCGGCTTGGTTGCAAAGACCTGTCTGGTATTTTCTCCAGGTATTTTCAGACGTGTTCCCAAAGTGACCAAAAACCGAACGATCGGCGATCGAACGGTTTTGGTCACTTTGGGAGTGAGATCGTGAGTTTAGGCTTGGTGACAACACGCGAAACAACACTGAGTATTTTCAGACGTGTTCCCAAAGTGACCAAAAACCGAACGATCGGCGATCGAACGGTTTTTGGTCACTTTGGGAGTGAGATCGTGAGTTTAGGCTTGGTGACAACACGCGAGACAACACTGAGTATTTTCAGACGTGTTCCCAAAGTGACCAAACCCCGAACGATCGGCGATCGAATGGTTTTTGGTCACTTTGGGAGTGAGATCGTGAGTTTAGGCTTGGTGACAACACGCGAGACAACACTGAGTATTTTCAGACGCGTTCCCAAAGTGACCAAAAACCGAACGATCGGCGATCGAACGGTTTTGGTCACTTTGGGAGTGAGATCGTGAGTTTCTAAGGCATGGTGACAACACGCGAGACAACACTCAGTGTTTAAGTATTACCAGTGTTTAAGTATTACCGTCTGAAAATACTTAGAGAAAATACTCACTGTTTGATTTGTTAAATATGCAAATTTAACTAAAGGCGGAAGGCTTTCTCTCCGGGAGTCGTGTGCCCCTGTCCAGCGAAATAAAGATCTCTAAGATTGAATACTAATCTGAGTTCAAAATATTATCACATATTCCTACTTAGTATGATGTGGGTACCCGTTTCGCTTCAAAGAAGATGAAACCCCATAGCGCGCAACTATTGCGGGTTTCAAATTCCTTAAATTCCACCCGCTTCCGCCAAATGAACGCGTCATCCCACAACGAGATGTGTGGTTGACCGTTCAGTTTGTGCAATTTGTTTAGGGAAAACAACGCATACGAAATACTATTTTTGCTAACGCTTCCCTCATCCGTTGCTCTCTTGCAAACGAGCGCGCGAATGAGGGAAGAAACGCCTAGCGGAAACGTGGACGCGGTTGACATCCGCGTTTCCGCTAGAGGTGAAATTGCACTGCCAAACGGTCAGTATGTGTTTATTATGCTTATATGATATGCGTGATATGTTCATGCTGTGCAGGATGCGTCCCTGTTGGGCGTGAGTTGGCTGGCTCGAATCACGCCCATGATTACCCCCCTCACAAGAACCGTCAAGCATCCTAGATTCCGAACGGATCTTGCTTCCAACCCATTCTAATTTGAGCAGAATTGCCTGCACACTCGGTATCGTGGTCAGGAACTCGCGTAGAATTACGTATCCGGTTCACTGAAAGCCCCATATCTGGTTCAACGAAAGCCACGTATCTGGTTCAACGAAAGCCCTGTATCTAGTTCAATGAAAGCCCCGTACCTGGTTCAACGAAAGCCCCGTATCTGGTTCAATGAAAGCCCCATAATCTTGCTTGCGCAAACAAAGTTGTTCCTAACACTTATTATGTAGTCAACTGTACAAGGGAACCGTGGAAAGCTTCAAGGGCAACGCACCTTTCATTTTTGATGGAGAATCTTTTACCCTGTCCTCTTTCTTGAATAGAGGACAATAAAATGCATACCATCAGTGTGTTCAACAGTACAACGATACCCGCCGTTGTCGCAAGAAAGGCACACCCTAGTGTACTTTTTCGGAGGCTTCCTCATGTTTGCAAAACGAAAGTGAACAGATGGGTGGGGGGAAAAAATTTAAACGCATTATTAGAAATTTAAACGCAAAATTTTAGACGCATATGCATGTGTCACAAACCTATTCCCCAAAAACAGATTGAAATTTCTATTCCCCATTTTGCACTTTTCTATTCCCGAATCATTATGCTACCTTAAATATCTCCGGCAAAAATGAATGACAAGTTTTTAATACATTTCCTCCACTATCGTACGTAAATGCACGATTGGTTTTGGCAAAGAATCTTATAGCAAATTTGCGCGTGTCGATAAAACTATTTATAGGTAAATTTATCTCCAAAGAACCTCCTCCACCATTCACAACGGTCGAGTTTGATGTCAATAATTCAAATTGATTCTGGCTGAAATCTGTCATTTGAGTTGTCGCGTAACTCAGAGATTCGGGATAATAGCTGTCTAACATTTCTTTATAATAATATATAATACAGATAAATTTATTGCGAAACATTGCTTATAACTTCAACTTTTAATGAAAAACTGAAATATACATTTCCTGAGCGAGCTTGGCTAACAAGAGACGACGGTGTCCGACCATTGTCTTTTGAAATTTGAAACATTAGTCTTCCACGTGAGTCCGTTAATGCAAAGTTTATTTGTGACAATAGACTTGGACTTATGATAACGCTATAATTGTTGTTGGCATCTATATATGAAAATGATGGCTTAGATAAGTCGTCGATAGCAATTTTAAATAATATATCACTAGATATCATCTCACCGACTTGGTCGTCACTAGCTTGACTTAGATTAACAACCTCTAAAGCCGAGCTTGAAACTAACGATTGTGTGCGGAGATATAACTCTCGAATTGTGTTCGATGTAAATGGAAAGTAGCTTTGCATAGTCTTTGATGATGTCTTTTGAAACATCGGTTCTAATTGGCTCAATTCAGATTTGCCTACCAAATCTCGCTCCCGAACCGGATTGCCCCCTAAAAGTTCGCTCGAATCGTTGTTGAGTGCATCGTTTACCGTTGATGCAAAAGGGCTTATTGCATTTAACCCCTAATCTGCGAAAGGAATTTTGGGTTTTTAAAAAGTTAGGTTTATCTACGATAACTTTTGCATAACGGTCCTAACTCAACTTTTGAAAACAGTGTCGGAAAGGTCTTCGCAAGGCGAATCGCATACGCAGGTTTGAAATGCACGACAATTGATACCGGCGACGTGATTATCAACCGAAAAATGTTGATGTATGTGCACATTGTTAACAACCTAAGCCCTAATATTGACCCTAGACTTCCGGATGTAATTTTACCAAGTATCCAACATGTGGTTAGGGCTATTTAGAGTAGTAGGGGGGTTGTAACACTACTGCACATGTGCCCTAGATGTAACCCAGTAGGGCCAAGTTAAAATGGAGCGCGTCTCGAAGAATATCAAGAGCATCAAGACAGCTTGGTTGCTCATAAGTGCACGATTGCATGCGGCTTGCTGAGAGCTTTTCAGAACTGTCTTCAAAAGTGAATTTGAGTTACATGTCGCAGAGAAACTCAGATTTGAGTGTTTGATGAGATAGCTCATCACGTCGCAGATTAGGGGTTAACAAAGTTCCGCTACACCTCGCTATGCTTTTGGTTGCGAAGGAGTAAAAATCAAACTTATCTTCCAAATCATTGTCGAATTCCAACACAATTAATTTGAGGTTTGCATCGGCTTGTGTTGCTACACTAGCCGTCACCGTCACGGCGGAACCGGCGGGTCCTAGTTGATTATTTATAGCATCACCTATAGCCGCCAAAATTTGTGCGTCGTCAAATGTTTTAGGAAAAGGAAAATTTTGGGGGTTGATTTCAATTTTAAACAACTTGTTGGCATTAGCTGTTTTGTCTCCCAAAAAAAAATGTATTGTTCGTTTGATTTATATCATAAAATGTCTTTTCAATGTAAAAATCATTAACGGTGAGTTGCAATTGGTCCGTCGTCTTATATGAAAGCAATTGACTCGGAATATTATATTGACCCAGTCGTGAATCGAGTAAACTATTTTGTTCGCTATTAAAGTATAACATTTTTGAGAATTTCGAGACATTCATCGTTACTATATGGTTACATTATTTTTAACATAATCGCTTAGCTCTTGTTCACTCATTTTGGCATACTTGTAATAATCTTCTTGAGTTTCACGTGGTTTCGGTTTTACCAAGGATTTATTATCGTACCAATTTTGGAATTTGTCGGGATTTACCATATATGCTTTGATTGTGTATACTAGAATCGAATCGGGAAGATGTGGATGTAGTTCCTTATAATGTTTAAAATAGTCGCACATAAGTTCCTTTTGACGGTACGTGAAGCACTTTTCGGAAATGTCGGCGATACAATTCATTTTTCTAATAGTATTATATTAATGAAAACAATTAAATTGAATGATACAAAACTTAAAATTCAACCACCGAAAGCTAGTGCATTTCAATACGAAACGGGCGAAAACCTATTGAAACAACCATTCAACATTTTATTGGTAGGTCGTCGTGGTTCAGCCAAATCGACCTCGGCGTGTAACTATTTACGAATGCTTAAACAAGATGACAATTGCGACCGTATATTGTGCATAAGCTCAACATTCTCATCCAATAAATCACTAATGGAAGACCTAGATATAGAGGACGAAGATGTGTTCGACCCGGACGACCCAAAAACCATTGATAATGTATTAGAAATTATGGACAATGAAGCGGAAGGTTATGAAAACTATTTAAAAGAATTGGAAATTTACAAGCAAGTTATGAAAATGATACATAGCGATTCGGTAAGTATACTCGATATCCCACCAGAATACTTGTTAAAATTTGCTTCAAACAATTATCAACCACCGACATATAAGTATCATCATCAACCGAGAATCATAGCATTCGTTGATGATGCGCAAAGCACTCGGTTGTTTGGTAACCGAAAATTTATAAATATGTGTGTACGGCATAGACATTGCGGAATGTTCTCAAAAAATATGGGAGGCGCTCTAGGATTGAGTTTGTTGATTTGCGTCCAAAACTTTTCAAGCGCCCAATTTGGTTTACCTCGTGCCGTAAGAAACAATGCAACGGCATTATGTTTGTTCAAAATATATGATGAGAAAGAGATGGAAAACGTTTTCAAATCGGTCTCGGGAGAGATACCTCTTGAAGAATTTATGGAAGTATATGATTATGCTACCAAAGAAAAATATTGTTTTTTGCTTATAGACTTGAACCCCAAAGATTCAAATAAGAAGTATCGGAAATGCTTTAATGAGCTAATAGTACCGAATGCCAATTTAAAAATGGAAAGTTAATAGTAAATATATATGAAAACTCCTTGTGAAAGATGTACGGCTATGACCAAATCCGGGCATCGATGTAAGAATATGACTTGCAAATGGAGTCCATTATGTTATGTGCACAAGCAAGTTGTAGTCGGCGATAGCCAAATACCTAACTCGGGTCAAGGTGTATATGCCAAGAGCAATTTAAAGAAAGGCACGATGGTTGGAAGATACACTATCGGAACCGACAAAATGACGTTACAACAAATGAACGCCAAATTTCCGAGTGTGAAGGATAGGACTCATATTTGGAGCAACAATCCAAATGCATATTTTGATGCCGCAAAAACCAATGCTGAAATCTGTATAGGCAGCCCTGACCGGGAGTCCCGGTGCAGGCCCCTATGACAGATTCCTAGGTAGCCAACACTGGACCTGTGACTGATCCGTAAGCCCGTGCTGTGACACACCGAGTATCACAGGTAGCTAGACTCGAGACCGTTCCTCGGAATTCACGGCCGGGAATTTCAGATTCATGGCCGTGAATCCTGACTCCGTGACCGTTCCGGGTATATCTAGCTTAGGGTTTATTTCTTGTGAGAGTTTTATCTATATTGGTTCACAGACTGTCTGATATCTTGAACCGGGATATTCCAGTAGGTCGTGGACCCATTCCACGACAATTCGGTCGCGGGCAAATACAATAGTTGTACGCCTCTAGATGCTAGAAAAATGGGATGTAAGAATAATGCAAGAATCAACAATGTAGGGAACATAGTACTAAATCGAAATGTAAAACAAGACCGCGAGATATATGTTTCTTATGGAAGGGAATATTGGAGAAATAGAAAATAAATTTTCAAGAGAGGAAATTTAAGTCTCGAGGTAATTTCATTTTATAACAAAACCACGCCGTTTCAAAGTTACATTTTCCCGGGAAAGTTCTTTCTTTATTTACAATTTTGTAAAATTGAATTCGTTTCCTCGGTATTATTAATTGGATGTCATTTGCAAATAATTCGCGCAAATAGTTTGTGTTGAGCATTGATATCGGACACAACAACATAAACGGTTTACCAATTTTCTTTAAATGCGTCAATACTTCTTTTTTTTTTTTGGGAATATGGGATGTTTGACAATATGAAATCATAATCTAATGTTTCACTATCTATGAAAAAATCTAGAGTTGGTTTGTGTATAACCTTTTGGCAACCAATCTCTTGTAGGTATTCGCCCGCAATTCCATCACAATAAAACGGTTCATATAGGATTTTTTCTTTCGGAATAAATTGTTTGATATTTTCAAAAGCGGATTTAGGAGTAGCATAGTCGTCATATTTTGTAAAAGTCTTGGTGTGAAATGACGCCATATTTATCGAATTATTATATTAACAATTATTATATAAAAGAAATGTCTTTACGCATAAAAGGATTCCAAAACCAAATGAAAATTCGCTCCGGTCTCCAAGCTCCACAATATGTCACCAATGAACCGATCGTAGGTGGAAATAAGTTAAATGAATTTTCGAAATTCCGAGGTAACAATGGACCTATGAATCCTATGTTAATGAACACTCACCGCCCCGCATCCTCGATGATAGAACCGTGCCGCTCCGTAAGTCGATATTTTGAAAGAAGTTCGCGAGGTTCATATCCGGACGGAGTAGGTTATAAGAGTTATCTTGTGACAAATAAAACGCCAATTAACGCGGAAACGGTTGTGTTCTATAGACCTCGTTATCATCCACAAATTAAACATTTAAAGTATCCCAATCAATCTAGTATAGGTGGTATATATATGCCACAAAACAAAAGTGAAAGCAAGTAAATTTATTTTGGCTTATTTTCTTTTTGTTTATATTAAATGCCAAAGAAAGGTGAACCGTTGTCCGATGAACACAAACAAATTCTTGCCAAGGCTCGAGAGAAGGCATTAGCGATTCGACGTGAAAAATCTAAACAAAAAGCCGACATTAAATTAGCGAACGAAATAGAAAAAAGAGAATTGCACGAAAAAGCTCAAAAAGTAATATCAAAGGCGGTGACCAAGGATGATTCCGAACCCGAATGTGATACTAACGATTCAATAGATGAGGAACAATTAAAAGACCATCAAACGGACGAGGTGACAATTCTTAAAAAATCTATCAAAAAAATTAAGCCCAAGAAAAAAGTTGTTTATGTACAAGAGTCAAGTGGCGAATCGAGTGAGGAGGAAGAAATTGTTGTAAAGAACAAAAAAAAAAGTAAAAAAGTATCTAAAAGCGAAATCAACGAATCGCCATCCGTGGAGTTAAGTGAACGTGACAAATTATATATGTTAACAAAGAAGTCTTTGCTAGGTTTTAATTATCATTAAAGTTATATATATATATATAATGTAAAAAGTAAGGGGTATGGGGTAATGGGTTGTTTTAAAAAGTATTTCAAAGGAAGAAAATTATTTTTGTAAAAAAACTTATAGCATTTTAATTTTTTTTTTGGAAATGCCCATTACCCGCAACCCAATACCTTTTATGGCATTAAATCGAGTATAAGATTATAGGGAATGCGATATGCACTTTCTACACATTTAACGCCGTAACCAATATTTGCATTTGAGCTACGCGTCCGTTGTGCGGTTTCAATGTGCTTCCCATAATTTATTTTAGTATCACAATAAGATGTTTTTTTGGAACACATTTTCAACTCAAGGTTTTGTTTATTTGTCCAAATATTTGTGGTTTTACGATAACCAAACCCGTATTTGCAATATGAACACGTATGCTTGTATTGTGTTAATGATTGCATAAAATCTCTATGTTGCAACAAGCCACCGTCCGATGGGTTTTCAATATACCAATAGTTGGGTTGGAGATATTCTATAATGGTCAATGTTCGTTTTACCATCGCATCAGCCAAATTTAGATTTCGGACACCTTTTCTATGTGCTTTTGAATAACTTGTGCACGGAGGGCTTGCCCATATTATATCAAAATGTTTTGGTTTGTAGATTGTGTAATCCCAATCTAGGATGTTAGTCGTAATCGTAGCGTTAAATTTTTTAAGAATGTCAAGAGACACAACTTCACAATCGGAATATTTTGTACATAACGCATTTGATACCGAGCACGTGCCACAAAATAACTCTAAAAGTCTCATACATTATAAGAAAACACATTTTCTTACGTTTTTTTAACTTAAAGAAAATAGTCGTAAATAGTATTAGATAAGCGAAGATGAGCACACCGGAAAAAAGAATGGCGGAAAAAGAATACCGTTTGAAAAACGACTATCCGGAACCATATTTAACAAGAGAAATCCGAGAAAAATTATATGCAATCGACGAAAAAAAACGAGCTCAAATGCGACAATATTATAATAAAACCAAGACTCAACAAAATATGGAAAAAATCATATTAAGAGCTAAAAATAATCCTAATTATTGCCCACAAGAAGATACTCTAGAAAAGTATAATTGGTCACGAGAACAAAAAGCCTTTTTATCGAGGTGTGCGGAGGAACGAAAACTGAAATTTGCCGTACCAAGACCACGACCAATACGAGCTCAAACGACAACTCAAACATCTAATACGACAACTACACAAACCGCCTCCACTACTACACCTTCCAACACACTACCGTCGGGTCAAAAAGATGTACTATCAAGAGATGAAATTTTCGAAATTTTAGATTCGGATGAGGGCATTGCCGAAGCTACCAAAAAGCAATGGAAAAATGTTGTCAACAATTTTGTCAAGGTGTTTAGTTTACAAGCAACCAAATGGACGGAGTTGTATACAAAATATACTAATGAAGAAATACTTGAAATGTTAAATACGGCATATAAAAATGAAACGACAAGAATTAAACAAGTTCAATTAACTCCCAAGTTGTATAATACCAAGAACGAGGATTTAATGAAAATTATTGGAATCGAACGTTACAAATTTTTTGATTTACAAGCTAAAATATTACAACGAAGCATACAAGGAAGCAAGATTAATAAAAAATAAGTGATACCACCGATTATGTCGACGACTTTATTAATGTTTTCAAAAAAGAATTAGAATTAAGAAAGTCAAAACCGAGTTCAATGGACCATTTAATAGCTATGCTTTATAGCATCGGGATGTATTCAAAACAAGATTTGAGTAAAGAGTCCTTAAGCTTTACTCCACGAATAGATTATGACAATGTAAAACTGGTCAAAAGTGATAATCAAATGACCGATGAAAATGCAAACTACTACAATTTTAACAATGGACATATGCGAATTCACGATTTAAAAACGGGTAATAGTTTCAAAATTGATTACGTTATAAATCCATTAGTGCAAAAGTATATCAATGATTCGATAAAGGATAAAAACAATCCACGAGAACATCTTCTAGAGACAAACACAAAACCACCAAGACCATTTACATCATCGGCTTTGGGCAAAAAAATGACCTCAATTCTTGGAATCGGAAATCAAATCTTCCGAAAAATGACCGAAAACATTTATTCAAAAATATTCAAGGTAGATATCGTAAAATTATCGGAAGTCGCAGCCCACGAACCAAACACGGCTTATACTCAATATTTGAATAGTTTAGAATATACCGAAGATGAAAGAAAGGCGGCGCTTAACAAAATTCAAGCTCAATTAGACAAAAATGCGGCATAAAACCTAGTTAAAAATTGGGGGGAAAATAGATTACAAAAATCATAAAAATGAAAAATATGCAAAATGTTTTGACCTCGTTAAAGATATGAGAGAATATGAGAGAATATGAGAGAATATGAGGGAGTGTGAGGGAATGTGAGAGATTAACATAAAATTACTTAACTTTATATATAAAAGGTAATGAGTACGTAGTAATGGGTTGTTTATAAAAGTATATCAAAGGAAGAAAAGTATTTTTGTATAATAAGTTTTATGATTTAGAAAATGTTTTTTTCAAATGCCCATTACTAGCTACCCAATACCCTATTTTATTAAATACGCATTTGAACTAAATTACGATTTCTGACCCAATTCTCACGTAATTTCTCGAACCTAATCCCTAAACCCAGAACCTAATCCATAAATTTACTGAAATTTGGGGGGGGTCGACGAAGGGGACCCCCACCGGCGATGAAATCGGCAAAATTTAATTTTTGTGACCCCTAGACACCCCCACAGACCCCCCGACGACCCATGACGTAATTCTCACGTAATTTCTTATCCCTAGACCCTAAAACCTAGACCCTAAACCCTAAGCATACTGAAATTGGGGGGGTCAACGAAGGGGTCCCCATCGGCGATTAAATCGGCAAATCTTAATTTTTAGACACCTTGAAATATGTGGGGGGGGGTCAATGGGGGAGACCCCCTACCTACCGTCAATCAAATCGGCAGAATCGGCAGAAATTTAATTTTCTTATCATCGCCTAGCGCTGTCTACCGTCAATCAAATCGGCAGAATCGGCAGAAATTTAATTTTCTTATCATCGCCTAGCGCTAGGGGGTGGGGTGCGGTAGGACTGGGTTCAGGATGGGCGTAGGGGGCGCTCCGGACTCGGGCAGGCTCGCCGTTACAAAATACGAGCTTGTAATTGGTGGGAAGCGCGCGTTCGAGGCGTTGCTCGATGCTCGATACAGTGCTCGATGCCGTAAGGGGTATAGCAGGGGTTTTCCCGGAGGTTTTCCGGAGGTGTGACCGTTACTATTGTTTTTCAGCCAATCAAATTGTAGCACTGCATTAGTAACCGACAAACCTCCGGAAAGCCTCCGCTTTACCAACCACCATGCTTCCGCAGACCATCCTAAAATTAGTGTGGAGGTGACACGTTTCGCGACCGTGCTAGCTGAAAGGTGTGTACACTTTATGATTTACGATTTAGGAACGAACCATTTACGATTTACGTTACTTCGTGACATCGTGAGCCAATGAAACGGGTGTATTACGGACTCGACGTAATCTTATTGGTCATCGAAGTAACGTAAACGGTACCATCGTAAATGGTAAATGGTACTATCGTAAATGACAAATATATAATTCATATTGTTGGTATCATCCATTTCCGTCGAATGATTACGATAAGATATTTTCTTATGCCAGCTCTGATTTTCGTGTGCCAGCTCTGATTTTCGTGTGCCAGCTCTGATTTTCGTGTGCCAGCTCTAATTTTCGTGTGCGGCTCGATTTTCGTGTACGGCTACGATTTTCGTGTGCCAGCTCGATTTTCGTGTGCAGCTCGATTTTCGTGTGCAGCCTCGATTTTCGTGTGCAGCTCTGATTTTCGTATTACCCGACTCGATTTTCGTGTACCGGCCTCGATTTTCACGTGTGCCAGCTCACGATTTTCGTGTGCCGACTCACGATTTTCGTGTGCAGCTCGATTTTCGTGTGCGGCTCGATTTTCGTGTGCCAGCTCTGATTTTTGTGTGCCAGTTCTGATTTATTCGAGCGACAGTCAAACGCGCACGCGATGAATTCAGTTCGATTATAAATATATAAATTATAAAAATATAAATTTATAAAAATATAAAGTTAAAAAAAAGGATATGAGAGAATGTGAGAGAATGTGAGAGAATAACATAAATTAACATTTATTTATTTAAATAAAAGGTAATGAGTAGTAGGGTAATGGGTTGTTTTAAAAAGTATTTCAAAGGAAGAAAAGTATTTTTGTAGAATAAATTTTATGAAATAGAAAATGTTTTTAAAAATGCCCGTTACCCTACTACCCGGTACCCTATTCGTTTATTCTTAAATACGCATTTTTACCGAGATGACCGAGACGATGCTATTTTCCGCGATTTAACCTGCTGAAATTTTTGGGGGTCAACATAGGGGACCCCCCATCGTCGATTCAATCGGCAAATTTTGATATGAGGGAATATGAGGGAATATGAGGGATTAACATAAAATTATTTAACTTTATATATATATTTATTTATATAAAAAGTAAGGGGTAGTGGGTAATGGGTTGTTTAGAAAAGTATTTCAAAGGAAGAAAAGTATTTTTGTAAAAAAACTTATAGCATTTTAAAATTTTTTTAGAAATGCCCATTACCCCATACCCATTACCCTATTTTATCAAATACGCATTTGAACTAAATTACGATTTCTGACGTAAATCTCACGTAATTTCTCGAACCTAAACCCTAAACCCATAACCTAAACCCTAAACCTACTGAAATTTGGGGGGGTCGACGAAGGGGACCCCCACCGGCGATGAAATCGGCAAAATTTAATTTTTGTGACCCCTAGACACCCCCACAGACCCCCCGATGACAGGGCTGTCATAATTTCAAATCAGATAGCCAAAGTTAGTCAATGATAGCCAATGATAGCCAAACTATAGAGTACAGTACCTGTACCTGTCGCTGATAGGCTAGTACCTGTACCTGTACCTGTGCCCGATTTCGGTCATCCAAAGTATAGTCATGCTCATAAATTAAGGGGGACTTTTTTGCGATTTCGAACACACTTTTCGAAAATGTACCCCCTACCCACACGGATCTTGCTTACATGCGGCTGCCACGAAATCAGAATATGCAGGATGTATACCAATGACGACCATAAAGTCAAATCGCACAAGGGGGGGGTCGAGTCATGCCTGACCAAGCCCGCCACGCCGACCACGCGTCAAGCACAAATGCCCATTTTTAAGGGGTTATGCCGAGGGGGCTGAATGCCGATTTTTTTTAAAATCAGAAAGTCGTCCCCAGGTAGCATTTGGAATTGGAATAATGGGGACATATAATGGTTAGTCGATAGGCATCGATCACCCCCCAGAAACACCCCTATTCTGACCTCCACGGCATTTTCCCAATTTCGACGCATATTGGGTAAAATTAATTCCGATTTTCAGAATTAAAAATAAGGCGGTTTTGGAAAAATTCGGGAGTCACCTTAACGCGCGACTTTCGGGCGCCCCACTTCATCAACGCAGGGTCCATGAGGTAGGCGAAAGGAGAACTGGTCACTGGGCCGGTCTGGTCGCAGGTGACACCGCTATTGTGTCACTAGTCTACTTGACTACTTGAGCTGCTTGAGACCTTGAGCCCTTGAGAATCCCTACCCAGTGAATGTCTCACTTTATTGAAACCGGTCTACTCACCATCTTATGGGAGCAGCCGAGCTGCCTCGCGCACTGCCACACCTTCTATGGAACCGAGGTGACATGCGCGCACGATGCGCGAGCGACAGGTTCGGGCGGTCTTGGCGACACCACGCCCGCTTTTCGTTGCCCCTTAATTTATGAGCATTACTATGGGATCCTGGTCTGCGGAGTAGGGTTTCGAAGGAAATAAGACATTTGAGGATAGCATTGGGGCATATAATGACCACGTCGGTTGATATAGGGGTATTTCAACGTCGAGGAATCCATTTTCGTTGTCCGTTCCATCACATGGGCACCGTAACTCTTGATATTGGGCTGCAAAGTTGGGATTTCGTGCAATTTTTGCTTATTTTGTGTGTGCGTCGGCAAGTTCAAGGGCATTATTTCAATCGAAACATGGTTACACTGCATTAAAATTGTGTCGATATACTTATTTGACAACATGGCAATGCCTAATCGCATGGGGGAACAATTTGACTACGGGTGCTGCAAGGTTTCTACACTACTGCACCACTAGGCTAAAATTGCCACATTTTGCACTTTCGGTAGTTATGCCGAGATCCTTCTACCATCTTCCTGGATAACTTTTCTCATCCTGCGGTGCATGCCTCCCACAAGCTTCCTCATGGTGCCGATTGGGATGTCATCCCACGCCTTTTCAATCCCTTCCTTCAATTCGTCGATGTTCTTGAAGCGAGTCCCCGAGCGAGGCTGCCTGCCATGACCCGCGCCCAGAGGTTCTCTATGGGGTTCAAATCAGGTGAGTTTGGGGGCCACGCGGTGATGTAGGATGGCACGTTATCAGCCAACCATTTCTGAGTGACCTTGGCGGTGTGGGGCTTGGCTCCATCTTGCATGAACACCCACGAGTTCGGTTCACGAGCTGCGAATATCTTCTTCGCCAGTGTGCACGATACACGGTTCTGACAATCGTGCACGTTTGTCAAAACTGACCACGACCGCAGGCTCGGACTAGCTTTTGACAATCGTATACGATTGTCAAAGCTGGCGACTACGGCATCAGGCTCGGACACAGTTTTGACAATCGCGCACGATTGTCAAAACTGGCCACGACCGCAAGCTCGGACTCGCACGGACACGCAAGTCTTTCAGAGTCTGCAGAAAAGACGGTTTTGACAATCGTGTACGATTGTCAAACCTGTCCGGGTTTTTTATTTTGGTCTGCAAGTCTTTCAGAGTCTGCAGAAATCTGGTTCTGACAATTTTAACCGATGTCAACTCTGACTAAACTTCACAATATTATGTGTGGAGTGAATTCTCCATGCAAACATTATTCGAAAATTTTAGCACCGTTTTGCCCCAATCGTTTTTTTTTGAAGGGGGGGGTATTCATGCATACATTCTTCGAAAAAATTTAGCACCGTTTTGTCCCATTCATTGGGTTATTCATAATGCATACATTCTTCGAAAATTTAGCACCGTTTTGCCCCCATTCATTTTATTTTTTCCGGGGTTATTCATGCGGACATTTCTTCGAAAAAAATTGCGCCGTTTTGCCCCATTCATTTGTTTTTGGGTTATTCATGCATACATTCTTCGAAATATTTAGCACCGTTTTTGCCCCATTCATTTTTTTTTTTTTTGGGGGGTATTCATGGTTGCGAGCTTTTGGGGGTCTAACGTCTAAGTCTTTCAGAGTCTGCGGAAAAGCTGGTTTTGACGATCAGATTGATATTCAGATTTTTTACATTTGTCATTTCGCTCTACGTTAGAGTTCTACTGGAATATCCCGGTTCAAGATATCAGACAGTCAGTGAACCAATATAGATAAACTCTCATAAGAAATAAACCCTAAGCTAGATATACCCGGAACGGTCACGGAGTCGAAACGGTCTCGAGTCTAGCTACATGTGACACTCGGTGTGTCACAGCACAGGCTTACGGATCAGTCACGGTCCAGTGTTGGCTACCTAGGAATCTGTCATAGGGGCCTGCACCAGGACTCCCGGTCAGGGCTGCCTATACAGATTTCAGCACACCACCCCAGCACTGTGGGTGGTGACTGACAGGTAAGTCAGAGAAGTCAAGATAAGTTAGGGTAGGAGCTAGGGTGACAAACCTAACTGCTAATTCAACTGTGCTATTCTGATACACAAATTGAAACCCTCTAGCCGGCACAAGTGCAGAAACATACAGGTACTCAGGTCCTGCTAAACTACTGAAAAGCACTGCGGCAGCAAACCAGATTGAAGATTGTAGATGTCAAAGTAAAGCATAAACCAAATTGAAGACCATGTTGAGGTCAAAGCACATCTCAGTACACCACCAGAAAGGGGTGCACTGCCAGAGCCAGAAGTAAAGCTACTCGGGGTCAAAGTCCAGAGGAGCACCGTCACCACAATGTCCACGGTAGTAGCTTGCAGCACTGCTCTCCAGTGGGTCAGGCGGCCGGTGAACCACCGTCGCAGCACCCAGAGAGTGCAGTACTGCATCCAGAGTGACGGGGCCCAGCTCGGATATACCGGGGTAGATGCATA